>WOGP01001212.1:0-19967 GCA_015342065.1 Leptinotarsa undecemlineata | reverse complement strand
AGGGGATGTTGACGATATGAAGTCCTCAGACATCAGTACCGCCCTTCACGAGGTACCTCTACCTGGCTGGGGTGGAATGGATGGAAAAGCTACTCGTCCGCTAAAGGGGAACATGAGGGCCTCATTCGATAGAGTGTCGGCGCCTTCTATATCGGGAGGGGTCGTCTACAGCATAATCTATAGCTTCCCTAACTAACGGACTCTCGTGAGTTTCCGCACTATCAAAAATTCGCCGATTCCTCGACTGTTTAAACTGTCTAATGGAAGGCAGCTGCATATCCCTGCGGATGGCTTCATCATCCTCAATAACTTGTTTTGTAATCTCTCCAAAATGGAGATATTATACGTAGCCGCTTGTCCCCAGATGCCTGAAGCATACATGATGACAGGTTTGAAAATCGTATTGTATCTACAATACGATGTTCATCAAAATCTCCATCTGGTGTGTCTTGTTCGGGTTCACTCGGATCTTCCAATCCAGGTTCCAGCGCTCGAGGTCGTCCAATTCATATTGCATGTTGACGACGCCAAGCTCCAGACCCATGGAAGACAAGAGGAGTGCCGTGTCATCCGCGTACAGGGATATCTTCACACGCTCGGAAGTCGCTGGTGTAAAGAGAATACAACATCGAAGAGAGCACAGCCCTCTGTGGATCTCTATATTGTCAGACAGAAAGCCCTCTACTCTAACCTGAAATATTCTGTCTGTAAGGAAAGACACAATCCACCGGATCAGGCCCGAGGCAGGTCGAACGCGTCTAATTTGTGCAGAAGACCTTCCTACCAGACTCGATCGAAGGCCGTTTTTATTTGTGTTTAGCTTTCGGATGGTGATTTTGAGGAGCCTCAGAGCCTGTAACTCAGTGGAGTGTTCCCTCCTGAAGATAAATTGTTCCTCAGGTAGAACATTTCGGTCCTCAACTTCTTCCTTGAGACTTTGGAGAACAACTCTTTCAGCCAGTTCAGCCTCCGACGAGAGTAGACTGATCAAGCGATAGTTCTGTGGGAACAACGGGTTCTGACCCTGTTTTGGGATCATGATGACGATCGCATGCTTCCACCTTCTAGGGAAGTGTCTGAAGGCCAACGAACTGTTTATAATGTGTAAAAGGTATACAACGCTGTTGTCCAGGAGCTTCTTCAATGAATTGTTGGTTATTGAATCAACCCACGGCGCTTTCTTGGCCTTTACGGTCCTGATGTATCCCTTCAGCTCCTCCTCAGAAGCTGGACGGATGTTATCATCGTCATCTTCCCTGGGGATACGGTGAACCCCGTCTTCCAACAGCATATAGCGGTTGATGTCGTCATCGTCATCAACGTTGAGCTGAAAATGACGTTCCATCGTGTCGGCAATGGCTAACGCTTTGTCGGCGGGGAAGTAGCACACTCCGCGCTCTCCGTGAACGGGTGAGAGAGTAGTCTTCTTTCCCTTGAGCCTGCGGGTGACTCGCCAAAGCTCGTTATACCCAGGATTGATTTCGATAATCAATGATGGCCTGCCTGCCTTGATTGGCCATCCTACGCAATTTTATCTCCTGGGAGAAGGGTTTATTGATAGACTCTTCTGAAGCGATTTCTCCCTCGTATCAAGGCTTTAATACAAGGAGGAAACTCATTATAGCTCTTCAGCGGACACTCTTCCTTGTAGTAGATTAACGCTTTGATGCATTGATCTTATGATGACAGAAACCTTATCACTCCAATTCAGAGTAAATCTATGACATTTCATTCAAGGTCACTTGAGCTCAGGTCAAAGTTAACTCCATTCTCACGGTCATATGACATGCCATAGCTCAAGGTCATTTAAGACTTTCAAGGTTATATGACGTGAATATAGCTCAACTTCTTGTAACGACGACGACGTTAATTTGTATTTTTATATTCTGAGTTGATGTCATCAGCATTATTAATTTGGTCTTGTGACTTAAAATGTATTCATTCAGGAAGAAATATCAGCATTATCACTTTCAATTACACTAGCAGATACCACTACCCAGATGATGAAACTTCATAACGAATATTGTCCCAATTGATGATCAGAAAGGATCACTTCAGGCTTTTCAGTTCATATATATGCCTTATTGAGAATGAGAAGCTTCAATATATTCAGCACCTGTACAACAGAACCAATCTCCAGAATAGAAGGTAACACTGATATCTTTCAACACCGACTCATATATCTGCATATAGCTATTTCTCTCACTAGGTCGAAGAATACCAAGGCTCATTCTTGCTGGACATGATGAACTTGATCGCCTACTTCACCTATAGGAAGCAAATATTGAGTTCTTGTATAAACCCAAATTCGAAAAGTGCCCGTGTGTGAACATATCTCTACATAACCGAAGAAGTGACTTATTTCTAGTCTGTCATTTGGTCTTTATGCTAAATTAGTTATAATATAGTGACAGCTGCGTTTCATGATCACAGACTATAAAGAGAAGGCATTTCAAGCTCCAGTTAACTTTGAAGTTTTGATTCAAAAGAATTCTGTTATGGAAATTCTCATAACTCAGAAGTTATTGGTTTTGATGGTAGGTGATGCTCAAACTTGATGCCACAAATAATGACAATGGTGATAGACAGAAAAAAAAACATTAGTGGACCTTCTCTTCAGAATGAATGGCAGAACAAGTCATTCACAACACATCAATGGTTTATGGCGAGAGTATCCCATAATATTTGTTTCGAAAAATGAAAACCAGCACATACAATATTATATTAATTGTTTACAGCAATTGATCTAGAGCATAAGAGAAGTTACTTCAATATCATTCTGATATCGCTTTACTTTTGAATTGAATGATTCAATTATGTATAAAATTTATACTCTTCCACTTAGAGCTTTCAAATATTTCAAAGAAGATGATGTCAATAAAGACCTTTACTGTATTCCTTTTTTCAATATATTTGATCAGGAAGAAGCAGATGAAAAAATAACTTTTTCTTGTCGATAGACATGCTCCCTTGAAAACATCAAGAATAAATAAGAAGCTATCCTCCTGGCTAACTGGAACAATGAAAGAGATAATATTAATGATGGATAAATTTTCCAGAAAATTCAAAAGAACTGAATCAGAAATTCATTTTCAGTTCTATAAGGACATGCTGAACGTCACTGATCGGCGACTAAGAGAGAAAGAAGGCATATTTCATTTCAGCCATGAAATCTAATGAGTTCATACCAAATGAAGTTCACAGTAGTCCAGAGAATTTGAAGAATCTCTCACAGTTAAGTTGAGTAGAGGGTTCTATACTATTAACATCAATTTAATGGTATCAACTCTTTGCTATAGAGAACTCTAAAAAAAGCTATATCACTAATCATATCGTATCTCACCAACCGTCAACAATATTCAAAGCAATATTCACAATATTCAAAGCTGAAATGTGGAATACCACAGAGTTCTATTTTAGGACCCCTATTGTTTGCTATCCACACATCTTAACTTGCAAAATGTTTAAAATTTTGTAATATACATTTGTATGCAGACGATACTCAGTTGAATTATAGTTTCTCTCCTGAAACGATAGATAATGCGGGTACTCAAATCAATAGTGACTTAAAATTATTTGTGCTTCTGATCACTGCCTGAATTTGAATTGTAAAAAATCTAATGTTATTGTTTTCAGACCAAAAGGTCCTAGAAATGATATTTGCAAATCTGTGAAAGTAGTATTAAATGATCATGTACTTGGGGTTGACCCAGAAGTCAGAAGCCAGAAGCCTGGGCATTATTTCAGATAAGTACTTGAAATTCATAAGTAAGGGTAATCAGTTTATTCGGCGTGCATATTATCCGCTTAAAATTATAAATGGACACCAAAATTTTTTAAATATGAAGGTGAAGGCGAATTTATGTGAATCGTTAGTTTTATCTTTATTCAATTACGCTGATGTTTTATATTGTCAATGTTTAAACAACCAATTCAAGAAAAAGATACAAAAAATTCAGAATTTCTGCCATCGGTTAATTTTTGGTATTAGAATAAGACAAAGAAAATCATATAAACTGAAGGATGATGGCTGGTTTTACATGCTACAATTTTATATCACAAAATAATCATTAGTAAAGTGAAGTCTTCCTTACACCAGAAAATAACTTTTAGAGAACTAATTTGCATATCAACAATGTGAAATATAAAGGCCGACTAACTCCGCTATCCTTTCGCAAAGAGTTATTCAGAAGGAGCTTTAGATACCAGATCTGTGCAATTAATAATGACATTCCGGAGCCCATGAAAGGAGATGACTTCAAAAATTTCAAAACCAATTTTGAACGATTTTCATTATCTTCAAATTATCAACGACCCGATAGCTACCTACCTAATTCAAATCTATAAATAGTCATAATATTTTAAGATAATGAAAGTCCTTTTAGTTTATTCCTTTGCATACTAGGCACATTTTCATCTATAAATATTCATAGTATTTTGAGATAATTAAAGTCCTTTTCGTTCATTCCTTTGCGTACTAGGCACATTTTTGAGGTTAAGTGGAAGAGCAATTGAATCATGACTTGTCATGTAAATTGAACTTTGCCTTTTATCTTCATATAATAAATGAAGTGTACCTGATTAATTTGCTTCAAATGTTGGGAGATGATGAAGACGATAGTATTATTATTATTATTATTATTATCAGATCGTGTTTTCATAGACTCTTCCACTCAGTACATCGTAATGATCCGTGAATATTTCAGATCATATTCACAGTATTTTTCCGTTGCTCTACATTAAATTCACCTCTTCCATCAATCTTGCCCCTGACACTCAGCTGAAAGCGTCACTTACCGAAAACTGATGGAACCGTTTCACACTATGAAGCCTAATCCCTATAAGACATTTCCACTTTTTCCACCTCGGCTCCCGAACTCTCATTTTGCTCCGCACCAGCCTCCACCTTCGCCTTGGCCACAATCCCAAACGGCTTGAGACCCCTGGGCATGCCAGCTTTGAAAGAATAATTCATTGTGAACGACCTACATAATGCATAAAGTGCACAAGACTTCACTGAAACGGGTTATCTGGTGAGATTGGAGTTCATAATGTGAAAATTCACATAGAGACTTTCCGTACCTACATGGTTTGAAAGCCACACAAATAGCGTCATTGAAAAACGTATCAGTTGGTACACAAATGATGTATTTGTGTTCGGATAAACTAGGCTTTGCTAGAAGCGGTAATAAAATCTCTTCAGAAAAGCAAATGAAAGAAAGAGTTTTCTTCAGTCTCACTCCATTCTACATTAGCGGGAGGTAGGCCTTTTATATTGTGTAACATTCCTATAGTTTTCATATACAGTGTGTAAAAACCAAATGAAATAAATTCATTATTTTGGTTACGGTATATATTTTAAGAAAATCAGGAAATCGTTAAATGTAAATGATAACTTGACATACATAAACGGAAAAATGCTACCCCTGCCTTCACCCCCATCGAATTACACGTACCTACAACCCTCAATATTTCAAATAGGAGGTAGAGGCTTGTGATATATCGTTTGAAAGGTCTCTTTATTTTCGATATCTATATTCGAAACTCATTTCATGTTGAGGTATTGATAATGAAAATCATACAGAACATTTTTGGGAATTTCGATGGAATTCTGAACGGATTGAGAAGTAAGATATTTTTAGGAGAAAATAATTTCTTGAAATGAAACTTTTTTGCCTTTCTTCTTCTTCATCTCTATATAGAAATTAATAGACACTTCCAAAGGTAGAAAAGAACAATTTAGTTAGAAATAGTCTCTTGATGAAGAAATGAAGATCACGCATAGAAATTTCTTTCAGATACGAAGTGGAAGCAAAATATTTCTCGAAACAACTACTTTCATATGAATATTGAATTACACAAAAGAAAAATTCTTTTCTGAACAACTATTTTCATATAAATATTGGAATACTTCAAAAGATTCTTTTTCGTGAATTACACGAAAAACTGACTGTAACGTATTCTTTGGTTTCCTGATTTGATTCTTTTTTCAATCAGATACTCCAAACCGACGTTTTACCTCAAGTGTATTTCTATATCATGCGTTCTTTCTCAGATTGCTAAAGATATCGTATAACAACAAAATCCAGCTTGTTGAGAGGTTTTTGAATTCATGGTATGATGCAGAGACGCACTTAGAAATTAAAAAAATACCACTAAAAATACGTGCTATTTTCATTTCATTTGTCACTCTATAGGTGATCATTTTGAAAAAGTCAGTTATTCATACAGTTGTACTCAAAATAAGTGTTGCTTGTCAGATGATTCGAATAACATTCATCAATGTTTTTGAATTCGCTTTCCTTTTTATGAAAAACTTTCATGAACAAAAGCCAATTTTCTGTTTTTTCTCGAATGAACCGATCAACTTTCATTTTCTCAATAATGAATGAACCAATTTGGTAAAAAATCGCAGAGGTAATAGCGGGACAAAAGAGCTTTCAAATGATGTATCACTCGACCCCCCATGCCATTGAAAAATATAGGGGTGAAAGCTGCTGACCGCAGGGAGTGAAGTTACGGGTATGATTTTCATATCATTATTAGTCTCCCTGAGAATGAATATCAATTTATGCATTGAAATTTTCGATCATATGTCCGTTTCTGACTTACAGGGGGGGTTAAGTTTTCGTTGAAATGCCTTATACATCAGTAAATACAATAGACTTTCATCATGAATCGGCGAGTTCGGCGAATAATGTAAAAATCACACTATAATTTCATCGTAGAATCTCATCGGCTATACCTTAGCACACAATCATTCATTTACTTTCTACAAAAAATTGAAGTAAATTAATGATACTCAAGATGATCGCGATCTAGAAATATATCAGGAACATCCAGTTCATAACCTTCATGGACTCCTTTCATCACAAGCTGAAATTAATGACTCTGTCGATAAACGCAGGAATTCTGAAAGAGACGTCAAACAAGTAATGCTTCCGTGAGTAGATCAAAAGCCGCAAAGGTAATTGGCAATCGATGAAATGATTGGTTGTCAGTTATACGCGTGGTATGTGGAAAACGACATGGAAGTTTGTAAGCGATTTTTATCGAGAGAATCATATAGAGATATTGAAAACAGTGTATTGTTTGAAGGTGATTGACCTGAAGACGATTGTGGATACTAAAAATCGAAACGTCGTGAAGTAAATTGGTTTGGAATCTCTCAATTTTATATTTTTGATTTTCATTTCTGGTTGATAGTTTTTTAATTTTTCAGCTTGTGTTAATAGTAAACACAGTTAGTTTCATTGTAATTTCAGTTTTTCGCTTAATAAACTTGAATAACATCTAACTTTTTTTTAGAGAGAATAACTGCTCCACTTTTATGTTTCAACAGAACTATGAAAATCTCTTGAATATTAGAATTGACTTGTAGCTTCATTCTTCGAGTTCAATCTTTTCAAGTAGATTCCATGGTCTGAAGCCAAAAATACATAAGTAACAAACAATGTTAATTTGAATCATGGTGTGTCAGCTTCCGCAGCTGGTGTCAAACAACTGGTTGGATGTTTTCGGGTTTATCAGGTATGGTCTGCAGGTTTATATAGTTGAAGTTTCGTCTGCTACTGCGGCAGACATTATAAAAGGTGATGCAGCAAAAGTCGAAGTGATCTATTTTGCTGTGACCGTTGCCACATCGCCTTAGATATTGTCTACTGCAGTGGTAGACAAAAGGTCAGTTATAAGAACGTGCAGGCTAATAAAACCGTCTTGTGATATAATTTAGGCGGATTCAAGACACTTGTATCCATCCCACATTCGCATCATGAGTTGAATCACTTATTTCTGTCATTACAGTATGACTTTATGTGATCTGTTTCATACTGTTTTTGTGTTATTCAAAAAGGTGATGATAAGGTGATAAGACAAGTTTCTAACCCCAAAACTCAGGAGTATACAATTGAGGATGATAGTGTTTAATGAAGTTGATATTAAAATCAATACTCATTCATGTGTCAGAATGTGTAGCGGTCCTATGAATGATATCTGTTTCAAATCTAAAGAAATGAACTTTAACCGTTCACGCCAGTCTCGGATATACCTACACAGTAGGTTGAATGGACTGACGCCTATCAGAAAATAACTACTCCCCAGGCAACGAAGGGCGTTGGATTTTATCCGACAGGCGTCAATGCAGGAATATTCACAGAAAATTTTCTGCATATGCAATTGATAATTGGCA
Source organism: Leptinotarsa undecemlineata (assembly GCA_015342065.1). Classification (NCBI taxonomy): domain Eukaryota; kingdom Metazoa; phylum Arthropoda; class Insecta; order Coleoptera; family Chrysomelidae; genus Leptinotarsa; species Leptinotarsa undecemlineata. The sequence continues at coordinate 11,779 of WOGP01001212.1, read as the reverse complement.
ATTTTCTGTGAAGATTTCTGCACTGACGCCTGTCGGATATAACCCAACACCGTTCGTGGTATCAGCCAGGGGTGTAGTTGTTTTCTCTTAGGTGTCAATCCATTCAACCTATTGTGTAGGTAAATCCGAGACTAGCTTAAATGTTTAAAGTTCTTTAGATTTGTTTACCGCCAATCTTTCTGTATAGCTTATTGGCTAGTAAGAGAAATATCTGCTTCAATTCGATAACAATTGATTATAGTGCAAAATGAATAGAAAACGGTTTTTCTCCGAATTCAACTTCAGTGAATGTACTATATCTGTCTGAATAGTTTTTACTATTATTTATTTCCTTCGGAACTAAAGCATTTCTTCAATGGTGGAAAGGTAACGAAATTTTTCCAAAAAACTGATTTCTTCTGAAAATAGGTATGCCTTTTTCAACAAAAATTTTATGTAGAACTTTATGTAGGTGTAGAAGGGCAAATTTTTGGTTTATCACGAAAAGTTACTGTGTGGATTAAAATTTTACTTAAAAAAAACAGTAGTATCCATCAGTAACCTGTCGCATTTGATGATCATATCTATCAAAAAGAGCTAAGAAATGTACATATACTCATCATAACGTTTCGTCTTTCAAATATCTGTGTTCGTTTTCGGAATAAATCAAATTTAACTTTTTTCTTCGACGAATTTTATTCTCAAATGTTTTCAATATATATTGAAAGTATCCTAGAATGTGAGATATATTGACACTACTGTTCAACTCTAGAAACACTACATGTTCTACGAAATATTCGCTGATATTTTGCTGATATTCGTTGCAATTCATCCACCATCCAATTTTTTCTTCAAGACGTGTGTGTGTGAAAAACACGCGTCTCCAGATATGATAAACGTTGATTCTTGAGATCACGTCACTTGATTCATTATTCGATGGCCATCATTTTCATCATGTGCCAATCCACTCCATGATCTGCATTGGGGTTCAAAATGTGTTCTGACAATCGTACCCGTCGCGGCAATGTCGATCCCTTTGACCGTTCCTGCAACGCCATTGATAAGGTATGCTGCAGTAGCAGACGAAACGTCAGGTATGAAAACCTTCAGAACACAACTAATGAACCTGGAAACATTGAATATATTGCGTGCTTTCCAATGGTCCATAAGAAACCTCGTGCCTGGTTGAGATACATTGACAACATATTCATAATATGGAACCATAGGAATACTGAACTAAACGCCTTCCTGAAACACATGAACAGCGTGAGACATTCGATCATTTTCACAATGGAGAAGAAATTTCACATCGAGTTGCCATTCTTCGACGTATCGATGAAGAGGGCCGATACAAAGTGAGAAACATCTGTATACCGACAACCCACTCACATGGGACAGTATATAAACCACGAAGCCAACCACCATCAATCTACTAAAACAGAAATCATCAAGACTCTATTGAATCGTGCTTCCTGGCTCTTTAATACGAAGGAAGGTGTCGAAAAGGAACTAGACAGCAGGAGCCTCGCAAAGAAGTGAAGCCGTCACAACCAGTGCTTGTACTTCCCTACATCATAAAATTATCGGAGAGGATAATAAGAATTGGTTTCATGTATAACATCAGAACCTGCTTCAGATCTGGAAACACTATCCGTAGCAGCCTCACGAAAACCAGGCTACCAAAAGTAGACAGCGATTCCAAGAATAACATTTATCGGATACCTTGTGAGTGCGGAAAATTTTGTATCGTTGAAACTGAAAGGCTATTGAATGTTCGCATTGCCGAGCACAAGAAACACAGGCAGCGAAGGGTATCCAGCAAATCAGGAATAGCAGAGTATGTTTGGCCCATCAACATAACATCGAGTAGTCCCAAGCTGAGATCAAACACAGAGAGGAAGATTGATTTGAGAGGAAATTCAAAGAAGCCACATATATGTTGTCATACAACATATTCAGTCAAGCTAGCTTAGAGATTCGCAACATATGGAGACCCATCATCAAGCGAAAAATGATCAACTTCCGCCCACTAAATCAGAGGAGCGGAAAAAGTAAAAAGGAAGATAAGTGATAGTACTCAAATGACCCTTAAGTAGTCATCTCTCGGTGGATTCAGCCCAGTTATCGCCCGAAAACGATTGTGTATACTAACAATCGAAAGGTCATGAAGTAACTTGGCTTGGAATTTCTTAACTTTTTATTCTTAGTTCAATTGTTCAATTTTTACTTTGTTTTCATTTCACTGTTATTTCAAGATTTTTTGCCTAATATATCTGTTATTTTCGGCTATTCATTTTTATTTCTTTATTTTTAGTTCTTTAAAGGATTTTAAATCATTTTATATAATATCAGACAATGAAAGTCCGAACTGATGAAATTCATCATTAAACATTGTCAGTCACCTTTGAACAAATCAATAATAAATGTTGCAATATAAATTCCACCATCATTACACAATTATTTGATGAATCGATTCTGATTGGAAAATATAAAAATATAATAACCTTATTTATGAATTGATAGTGGGGCGTAGTGTGACTTTGCTTTCTTCACAGGAGGCTGCTCACTTTCACTATCTACTACTAAGTAATCACTGTCCGACATATTTCATTTTCAATAATTCATTTAGTAAAACACAGGTTATGAATTCTGTAGTGAACGCAACTGTGTACACTATAGGTATACGAGCGCAGTACAGCGAGAGAGATAGCGTTACGCCAGACCAGTAGGAAGAGAATCGCACAGTCGCTTCCGCATGGAGATCTGTCGCCACGGCAGCAATTGGTTTACGTGCAGCTTTAAAAGTTCCATATCATGAAGATTCACATCTGCAAGTTGAGGATCTGTAACGAACCCTGCTTGTTTGATTTTTTCCTACGTCAGAGATTCCAGTCCTACCTTTCCGGTGTAGAGAACTGGAATACGAAAGCCAGTGGGAAAGAAGTGTGACTCGGGGAACAAATTCATAACGTTTGTTAAACATTCGCCTATTTGTTCTATTCTAGATGAATGCATTAAAATTTAATCGTTTCAGTTGATCGTTCGACTGAACCACCTTGTAACTGTTAACTTCGCCGTATCGCAGTTCCATTTTCATTACATTACATCCAAAGTTCGTCCCATTCAGAGCGTTGCCGAAGCATGAAACAGCATTGCATTGTTTATTGCTAATAAAAACAGAACACCAACTATTCGGGCTTTCTCCTAGACTCCTAATGGCGCATCAGCACAAAACTTATTAAAGACAATAATAGTTGACTGCGTGTGCCTTCTAAATGGGCTATCATTAGGCGGAGCCCTCATTACATATTGTCACATGTTCGGTTCTAATTACATGTAATACACCCATTAAGGAGTAGCAAGCGCGGCTGCGAACATAAATTCGGTGTTGAAACTATTTTTCATTCAGATAAGCGTAATCAACTCATTCGGCGGTTTGAATGGCCTCATTAATAAGGTTTTTCGTGAGGGTGTGTGGTTTGGTTTTATTTTATTAGATCGCTCACGATTTGGTCTTTTATCAATGAGTTGTTGTTGAGTTATGATCTTCGTTATAATGTAACTGGGTGATAAGCGAATATGTTAATCTTGGTACTGATTTTTATACGGGGTGTTTATTAAACATGCGGTAAAAATTCAAGGGACTATTCCTTGGACTATTCTAAGGACATTCGGTCCTTCAATGAATTTGTTTCGAAGATACGGGACAAAAAAAAAGCAAACACTAACAGCTCATTATTAAAAGTTACATGTAATGTTTCTTAATCTACAAGAACTGTTGAAAATGACTATACCCCGCTCGGATGCAAAAATCCAATCTTCTTCACAAAACTCTTTCAAAAACACCAATATCATTTCTGGTTGCGTTACGATCTCTCAAATCTTCCACATCTTTCCCTGTAATCGGAATATTGTTGATAGGTACCAACGGAATTGTTAGATTTGTTATTACTTGGTAGGTACGGTACACAGTAGTTGTGAAATTATCTTTCTCCGAAAACAGTCTCCGATATGCGTTTATATCCCCCTAAAACAACGATAAATGAAATTGAAACATTCTGGGAAGCTGTAGAATCGCTTGACCCATTGTATGACCATGCATTTCTGATGGCTGGGGACTTCAACGTACCTGAATATGCGTTATATTCAGAAACCGATCGTAGTAGCTTGCGTACTATTTTATTGAACAACATGTCAAAGTTTTTCGGCTTATCGCAAAATAACTTTGTTTTAATGAGATGCACAAACTTTTAGACCTGGTGTTCTGCAATCACTTCTGCCTCGTTGAAAAATCCCTAGATCCATTAGTAAAAGAGGACGGTCATCATCCTGCTTTGGGAATAACATGCGAATTGAACTTCAAAACGTACTCGAAGAATAAAATTGCATCATGTTTCCAAGATGCATACAATTTTAAAAAAGATAACTTTCCGCTCATGTATGAGCCGATCCTCAATTTCAATTGGACGTTTCTGAAGGTATTTCGCAATGCAGATGATGCCTGTCTTCACTTTTTTAAAAAATTATACAGTGTATTTGATCGCTGTGTGCCAAAATTCTCAATAAAATCTAAAAATAATTATCCAACTAACTTTGATGGTGTATTGATAAAGAAAAGTCGAACTAAAACTAAACTTTGGTGTTAATACAAAAGAAACGGCGACATTCACGCTTTTCACGAATTCAAACGTCTTCGGGCAGGAATCAAAGCAGCCATTAGAATAGCTTATAAAAGATTCATTCAGATAACTAAGAGCGAGATAAACCATAACCCCAATGAGTTTTGGTCATTCATTAACAAGTCAAAACATACGAATGGAATCGGAAATAAAATGTTACATTAGGGCAAGCTACTCGATAATCTCTCAGATATTCTTGATGGTTTTGTAGATTTCTTCAGTAGTTCTTATATAGTGTCAACATTAAGTGACCATGCGAACAACACTAGTGATATTCCCAGATTAGCAATCAAAAACTTTGATATTGAAAATGTTTATCATACCCCAATAAAATTAAAGCCCAAGTTACCTGATAATATTCCAGCATTCATCATTGACGATGGTGCTTCAGCTCTGGCTGAACCACTAACAACTCTAATTAATATATGCCTGAAAACGTCAACTGTACCATCGATATGGAACATGTCGAAAGTCTGCCCAATTTTCAAAGAAGGAGATAAAAGTGACATACAAAATTATAGACCAATCTCTATCATATGCAACTTTTGTAAAGTGTTTGAGATGCTACTTGAGAAGACAATCTATTGTCATTTCAGCAACATTATTAGCCCCAATCAACATGGTTTCATGAAAGGACGTTCAATCACCACGAATCTTGTAATAATCACTCAATGTATTACAGAGGGTATTGATTGTCAGTCTCAGACTGATGTTATTTTCACTGATTTTTCTAAAGCGTTCGACAGACTTGACCATAGTATTCTGCTCAACAAGCTTTCGACTATTGGGTTATCCAATGAATTATTTACCCTCTTCAAATCGTATTTTCACGACCGTAAGCAGTACGTCCAACTCAATGGCCTCACATATATAGCCACATCTGGTGTACCACCACGATCAAATCTAGGACCCATACTATTTCATAAGTTCATTAATGATATCAAAGCTGAGATTTATATCAATTTCCTTTTATACGCAGATAACTTGAAACTCTATCACAATATAACATGTTCTAATGATTGCGAACGTCTCGCTCTGAATTTGAATCGCATTGCTACATGGTGTCGAAAGAATAATCTATCTCTTAACATATACAAATGTAATGTAATGTCTTACTCACTGAAAATCAACCTGAATTTACACAACTACGGTATAAACAATCAAGTTCTGGAGCTTCCTGACACACTCACTGATCTAGGTGTTACTTTTGATTCATCCCTCTCTTTCAATGAACATATTGATAGTACTCCAACAGCAGCTTATCGCATGTATGGATTATTAGATAGAAATACAAAAGACTTCGAATAAGCTTCAACATTGAAATTACTTTATTTCACTTTTGTTCGATTTAGGCTGGAATATGCATCTGTCGTGTGGAGTCCCTACTATCAGGTTCATATAAATGAAGTAGAAGCCCTACAGAGGCGCTTCCTATAATTGAAGGCACATATCCTACTGTAGGAATACACTATTATGAATTGCTTGTAACTCACAATTTTTGTAGTCTTGAGGTAAGGCGCAAATATTATTCATTTATTTTTTTATTCAAGGTCATAAACAATATTATCACCTGCTCTCAACTCTTATATATGTTGAATTTTTGAGTTCCTAGATGGTCATCTAGGAAAAGTGTCACACTTCATCTCAACACTCCGCGTACAAATATAATGAAAAAATCTCCAATCTATATAATGATAATGTCCTAGATATATTCAACTGCCAGATCATACAAATCAAAACATTTCTCTAGTAACTGACAGTTCTGTTATCATTTAATTGTTAATGTAGATTCACTAATTATATTATTTAAGTACATATTTGTAAATGCCACTGTTACTCCCTATTCTGTAATTGGGTTCATCCTGTAGAATAGCGTATAGAGTGAATAAATAAATGAATGAATGAATAAATAGTGCGCTATACTTTCATTTCGACTACGTTCATACTTTCAAAATCATCAAACTTGTTATCATCGAATTTTTTTCGCCCAGTATCTTCCAAACAAAGCGCCCAATTAAAAATCATCAAAGGCCAAAAAACATTTGATAATGCACTACTCAAATCTATAGTATCAGGCATAGAGTCGACCATAACTAGATGGATTTGGGAAAGAAAGTTTTTGGCTTTCTACTACTCCATCTTGATACAAAAAATGTGGGAAAGTTCCAAAGAAAGGAAGGAAGTGATCAATTTCAAAATGAGAAACTCTATACATGGATATGTAAATCATGCAAAGAAGTAACTTTCAGACACAAACTGGAACTCTACTGAAATAGTTTCTTTCTTTGAATTACACGAAAAATTCTTTCGAAACAAATACTTTTATATGAACACTGAATTGTACAGAAGACACTATTCTCTACTCAGTTTGTATTCCAAACATTCGTTTTATGCCATGCTGGAGAAAAGAACAACTGCAACTACAACTCTTTGAGACGAGATCATCAGATTCAGGGTCACCAGGAAGTGGGATACTGTCTTTCCTTCCGTAGTCGCACTTGATGGATTGTCTGTCTGATTCCTTCGTTAGAAGAGAAGTAAATCTGCCATCTTATGCCGGTGACTTCGCAATATTGGCAAGCTCCACGTAGAAAAGGGTAGCTTGCAATGTCTTACAAAGTAAGACGAAAGTGGTTCACAGTTGGTGCCAGTGGGAGAAGATGTCTATCAATCCCAGCAGAACTATGATAATCTCCTCCACTAGGAGAAGAAAATTGGACGATTTAACGCCACTTTTCCTCGATGGTGAGGTCATTCCATTTGGAACGTTTGTGAAATATCTTGGAATTTTCCTTTATGAAAAAATCACCTGGGACGCTCACTTCGAAAAAGTTTTACAAAAGTCCAAGACTGTTTCTATGGACATGTTGAAGAATTCATAAATGAACTTGAAATTTAGATCGCTAACAAATCTATTGGATATATGTGATGATTTTCATACCAATGAACACTTATGAAGCAAATACCTAGTGATCGAAAGTTTCACAGAAAACGACTCAGGCGAAACTCTTTGACTTATAGAAACAGGCTCGTCTGGCTATCTGTAATGCCATCAGTAACACACCGTCAGGAGCCATGGAGATCCTTCTAGAATTACCACTTCTTCACATTTTTCTGGAGATAGAGGATAGATGGACTGCAAATAGATTTGATTACATCGTCAATTGCACAAATCAATCTTATGCATAGTACACTGAACTGCAGGTTCACACTAACAGTCACAGCATTCTGAGAATTATTTTCAAAATTTTTTATCTGAGTGGCAACTACGAACTGCATTATTCAGTACTTTTTCCGAGTAGAGAAGACTGGATCCTCCGGAAGAAGGAAATATCGAGGGCAGACAGTTGTTGGTTCACAGATGAATCAAATACACTTTTACTAGGTACTAACCTGCATAGAGAGATCTATGCCATTGTATTTCAATTGTGAATTTATGCTATCGAATTGTGTGCGGAGAGACTGGTAGAATGTAACCTCATACACAAGTAAAAAAATTCTTGGACAGTCAAACGGTGATATAAGCTTTCGTCTTCTACTAAGCAACGTCTTAATTGGTAGTTAATTGACAAAAATGACTCTCCTCCATAGGAAGACTCAACGAATGGTCAGTCGTCTGGATTCCTGGCAACACGGGCCTGGAAGGCAATGATGTCGATTCCTTTATGAAGGAGGATGCTACCAGCAGCTTCATTGTACCAGAACCTATCATTGACATTGCTTTAGGATTTTGCCAAAGAAATATTTAACACCAGCATGACAAAAAGCTTTTCTAGATAAGTAGCTATTTCAGATATGAAAGTAGCTGTGTCAGGAGGACTTTCTTTCAGTTTGTGTCTGAAAGTTACTTCTTTGCATGATCTACACATCCATGTATTAATTTACTTATTTGCAAATTGATTATTTTCTTCCTTTCTTTGGAAGATTTCCTTATCTTTTTTTTTGTATCAAGATCGAGTAGTAGAAAGCCAAAAACTTCATTTCCCAAAGATTTTAGGCTTTCAGCACAATCATTCAGGATTGGCTCACTTCAAGGAGTTTATTCACCCTTCGAAGTTTGAATCCAAGCAGTTGTTGAACTACAGTAGGGATGAACTGCGATGTCTAACAGGCCTCATCACTAATCAGTATCATCTGAATTGTCATATACAGAGACTCGTATTGTCGAAAGGCAGAGTGGGTCGCCTCTGTCTGAAAACAGTAGAGCATATACTTTGTGCCTGCTCTGCTGCAAACTGAATCAGGCTTTCAGAGTCCAGCAGAGCCACACTCTTACCATCTGACTGAATAAACTAATCGGTTTCGTTAAGGAGCTGGGTTTGTTTGGTCAAGATTGAATAAGTATGAACCACAATTAACCTTTGCGAGTTGCGGTTTAGGATAAAATAGACCCACTCACTTTTGGGAATAGCCTAACCTAACCAATGTTTTCAAATGGAAATGAATTAGCGAATACATCAATCATTTGATATTGAAAAATCGAAAGAAATAGAGAGTATTGGAGCAAGCGAGAAACATGTAAGGAGATTGAAATTGCTCGGCTGAGTATTACAATAAAACTAAATTATCATGCAAATTGGCGAAAATATTTCTCTCCACAAGAACCAATATTTTTGATCTTTTGATTCACTATTGTATTCATAATAGATTCATTTTGAACAGGAGGCACGAACTGACTTTCGAAAAAGATTGAAACACATTTATATCATAACTGATTTCTTTTATCCAACTTTCCTCTAGCTCTGTCTCTAGGTTATTTTTTCAGTTCATATTTTGTAATATCATTCAATATCTGTACATCAAAAATCAGAATTTTTTCATCTAGTAACAGAGTTGTAAGTATTTCATTAGCTATAGACACGAATACCAAACCCTTATTTCAACACCTACACATATGTTTCTGCCACCAATTGTTCATCTTCAAGAAGAAGGAGATGAGTTTAATATTTCTTTCTGAGATGATCTCTTGGTGATCAAAATACATATAGAGATGTTGAAAATAACGGTTTGGTGTTGGGAAAAAACTCCAGTAATATTCATTACAACACCAAAGATTCCAAACAGTGCATTACAAGCTGTAGACATACTAATTTGTACATCTGTTTTTATCACTTAGTGCTTTTCTGTTACTGAACAGGCGATGATGTCTGTTGAGTAGCATATATGTATCAAAGTAAAAGTAGAATAAAATACAAATTCTGACTACCAATAAATTATCTTATTGTGAGAATATAAAATTAACTACAGAATACAAAACGTTATTAATGTCGACATAACCGACACATTTTTTGAGGAATAATCTGATAAGTTATAGCAACTAATTAAGGATCTGGCGTGTATGAGCCACATTCCAAACCTGTGAAAGTTGAATTATCTGTTGCACTGTTTCAACGAGCGTATAGTATACAAACAAAGTGGGGTCCGAAGTCAAGTTTTATGTGTTGTGCAAAGTTTAATCATCATTCTGTTTAATTAAAAGAGCTATTAGGAAGTTATCTATTTTTCGCTTTCAGTTTCGAATGAAATAACACTTCTGCAGATTATATTTTTCCATGGCGCTCGGTCAAAGTTTCATAATTCGTGAAACACAAGCTCATTTATATGTCTCCATTTTCCATTAAAAACTTTCCAGCCAGAAACATTGATACATCAGAGTCCATTTACATCTTTCGTTTTTCTGAAATATACATTTTAGAAACTTATTCTAACTCATAATTCGTTACAAATCAAGTATTACTGAAAAATCGAACTTGATATGCTGCTAGTACTATAATCACAGAAATCGAAAGAAGTCTAGAGACTGTATGGAGGACAAATACATATCTATGTTTTACGTAGGTCAAACTGCAGAAATATCCAGACCACTTACATAAAAATCTTCATTAGAATAGCAAAATGAATTCAACTGGTGAACTCCTCAGATCATGGATCACAATTGTTCATTTTCAGTAGAAAAATTTCAAATTTAAATTTCTGGAAAGTATGGAAATTATTTAATTGGGAAATTCCCATGTTCTCAAGTATATTTGAGAAACTTTCTTTCATTGAATGTGTTTTGATGAAAAATGATCGTTATTAGTCTATTTGGAATGTTTTCTAATCTATACTTGGTTTTTCTTGTATATGGATTACAACTTTTCAGGCATCTGAATCTAGATCATAATTATGTATTTGATTGAAACACAGGTGAAAGCCACTGTTTTCGAAGTATGAATGTATCATAAGTTAGGAGTAATCTATTGTCTTGCTTGAGAAAGCTATCATATAGAGAAACACGTGTTACGAAATAACGTATCACAGTATAATTACAATGAACTATGATAGTAAATTTTGATAGTGATTTTGATAGCAATTTGTTAGTTAATAATAGAAAAATATCCATAATAATTTCTACAAGGATACACTAATATTGCTTGTTTCAGAAATAACAAGGGACATATTCTATTTTGAGGACTTTCGAAGTGTTCAATATACCTTCATTATATTGAACATTCAGATTCCCAAAGTAGTATACATAAAATAAATACATGTAGAGCAAAATGAAATGAAACTTTTTGAGATGAAAAAATATTCTAATTTGATTTTCTTAATTTTTTTCGATGTTTTTTATAATACACAATCAGATTGTGTACGTATTACATCAGTTCGGACTTCCATTGCCTACTATAATATAAATTGATTTGAAATCCCTGAAAAAAATAAAAAGATTAAACGAAAAATAACAATTTTACTAAACACAAAAAACTTAAATTACAAGGACGTAGCATACAAGCTACAAACAAAAAATTTAAATATTAATAAAAGCTGAAAAATTCCAGGTTGATGGTAGAACAGGTTTCAGCTAGAAGACAGCAAGAGCTCTACAAGGAAGAGAAGCCGTCACAACCAGTACTTGTACTTCCCTACATCAAAGGATTATCGGAAAGAATAAGAAGGATTGGGTACAAGTATAACATCAGGACCTGTTTTAGATCTGGGAACACTATCCGTAGCAGCCTCACAAAAACCAGGCCACCAAACGCGAACTGCGATTCCAAGAATTGCATTTACCGGATACCCTGCGAGTGCGGAGAATCATACATCGGTGAAACTAAGAGGCCTTTGAAAGTTCGCATTGCTGA
>WOGP01001211.1:0-19981 GCA_015342065.1 Leptinotarsa undecemlineata | reverse complement strand
AGAGAAAAGTATCTTCTGTATAATTCAGTGTTCATATAGAAGTATTTGTTTCGAAAGATTTTTTTTCTTTCGTGTAATTCAATGTTTATATAAAAGTAGCTGTTTCAGGAGGACTTTCTTTCAGTTTGTGTCTGAAAGTTACTTCTTCACATGATCTACACATCCATGTATGGAGTTACTTATTTTCAAATTGATTACTTCCTTCCTTTCCTCGAAAGATTCTTGTTTTATATCAAGATGGAGTACACAGCCAAAAACTTTCTTTCCCAAATAACAGAAAAGTTCAACTTCCATTAAAAATTAATGCTACGCCTTTGGGTTTCTTAATATGTAACTTGTAAATTAACGAATATATTGGGTTGTTACAAAAGTTCTGTCCGTTCTTATGAGTCTACTTAAACTGTAATAACTTAGTGGATAACTTTCAATTTAATCGAAAAAAAAACGTCATTTTTATCAGTGTACTTCTACCAACGTAACACAGGTCGATTCATTACATCAGAATGAACATTGTTTGCTCGGAATTCGATGAAGCTGAAAATGGCAGTTTTTGCCTGGTCCTGGCGAATGCAAATTATCGAAATGCTTGAAAAGATGGTAGTCGGTTGGCGAGAGGTCTGGGAGATATGATGAGTGGGACCGAACTTCGACGCTAAATTTATTTAATTTTCAGATGGTCATTTGTGAAGCATGGGGACGGGCATTGTCATGAAGCAGGATCAGACTCCTTCTGATGGCCAGTGTCGGCTGATGCCGCAATTTTCGGTTCAAACTACGATGGTTCAGCCTGGTTGCAGAAAGTTATAGCGAATCACCCCAGCTGCCGTCCATGATACCATATCCTATTTTATGTAGGTTTTAACCTTTGGGAAGGGATTGGGTGGCTAGCTTATTATTGTCCAACCACTGCCCTGAACGTCTCCTGTTGTAGAGGATCCAGTTTTCTTCGCAAGTAACGATTCGAGCCAAAGAAAGATCGTTTTGGTTGCGCAAAGCAAAGAAGAACAAACCTCGAAATGTGACAATTTCAGACGATCGTTCAAATCGTGGGGTACCCACTTTTCGACCTTTCCAACATGTTTTGAACCATCAAAAACCGCATGGGAGCTGACTCTCAATTAGTCTGATGCACCATTTGTGATGGTTCAGTCTACTGGCCTACTACTAAAATCTCTGAAACGAAATTTCGCAAACCAACGTCGAACAGTGCGTTCATTGCCAAATTCATGGTTAATTTTTTGGACTGTTTCGGCAGCGTTTTGGTTCGATTTGAATCAGTAGAGAAAAATTTGCCGCCCAACATCATATAGAAATAAGCTGAAAATATACAAAAAAAAATTTGAAAAAAATGAACAGCATCGTTGTGTAGAGTACAAAATTCTCTATCGATCAGTGTATACTAAGACACAGTAGAATAAATATTTATAGATATATGGAAATACATATATCGCTTTATCCGCGATATTAAATTCAGTTGGGATCCACCGCCATTCTGCTATACGTGTCAATTATTGAATTTCACCGATTCTATGTGATACGAACTGTTTGTAGTTCCTTCTGTCTCCTCGTATCCAATTCAAGACACATGATGAGTCAGACCAAACATTTCATCTATGGGGAACTCGAGTTCAGTCTCTATTACATGAGACAGCCGACTGGCCATCACTGCCGCCTAGAGTTCAAGCCTAGGAATGGAATCCAAGTTTCATAGGAGAAACTCTCGTTTCTGTTGAGATAAGACAATGGCACGTAGAAAGCTAGCACAAAATGTGTAAATTTCGAGTCATAATGCTGATGGAATCAGTGGACTATAGCATCTTGGAATTTTGATCTGTACAATTTTTTCCACGTCACTGAACCATACCTCTTGATTTTGCTGCAGCATCAAAGACTAGCCTGATTCAATTTGGCTTGTTGGGATTTTCTATAGCGAAATGAGGAAGATATCAAAGAACAGGATTGCCAATTTGCTCTTCCTCTAAGCTCAACTTCTTTATAGACCCTTTTTCTTCATATTCCATAATTTTCTTGCAATATTCCTTGCCTCATTTTTCATGCAGACCACAATTTCTTTTGACACATTTTAGTTTTTGAAGTGCTATGAATTTACTTTCAGGTAGATGTATGTTATCGGTTTTCCACAATACACCAATTTCGTAGTTTTTTTCCGGTTTACTTCAAGATGATTCTCATCAGTTCTGATGCTCATGAACTTTCACGAGATGGTTGGTCGGCTGCGATCAAAGTACTAAATGTTTCAGTCAGATAAGATTTTTCTACCATCTCCTGCATCTCTCCATCAGTCGTCTCTTTTTCACAAATGTGTAAAGTATGGGCTTTTAAAGAGTTTTTACTGCTATTTGGACTTGGTCCGTGTACAGCCCATCCTAACTTACATTTACTGGCTACAAGAAGATTTTCTGGGCTGGTTCTTATCTGTCTCGCAAGTATCAGATTATGTTATCTATTCCAATAAGCAGTGAAGGTTTTTCCTGATAGATATCTTTTATTGAAACACCTTTAAGATGTGAAAACTTTTTCCAATCGGATATGTGGATATTGTTGGGATAACGACATATGAGTGACGGTTCGGACTCTTTTCATGGTAAACATCTGCTGCCATCATAAATTTTGGAAACAGTCATGTCTAAACGAACGGAATTTTTTTCAACCATGACATTTTCGTTTGTCCATTGTAGACAAAGTTATTCCTTTGTTCCAGTTAATCCACGTGTTTCTGCTACTTCTGCATCTAATAGTTTCACCGTAGACGGCACATCACAAAGAGGGAGAATAGGGACAATAACTCGTGGGCCGTATAATTTTATACTAATCACTTTCAGAAGAATCGTAGTGAGAGGTTTGTTGATAGAGCATACTCTTCCTCGATTATCATCTTTAGTATATCTTCCTATCGCTGCCTGATTGCTATCGACTCCCAATTCTTTGTGTAATAGAGGGTGATGATACAGTTTACAGTTGTTTGTTTTACAAACCTTCCTCTTTTTTGATGATTCTGTTAAAAGCAACTGAAACATAGTTTTTTTCAGGTTACCGTTTCCCATCTCTTATTCAGGTGATCATAATTCATCTGTGGACAAATGCTTTCTTGATGTATTTTATCAAAATAACCACAGGGTTTTCGAGTGTGAGTATTGCATACTCTTTCATTTCTCTTCATTTGATTTGTGAATTTCTGTGAGAATGTTTCATTACGTGGGTTACTAACATTACACGCAAACCTTGCTTTCTCCTTCAACCACAATGATAAATCTCCTGAATTGATATCACTCTTTTTCATTCCCACCTTTTCACCACAGAATAATTTCATCGAATTCGGAATTTTCGTCAGTAATTCTCGGATAAATTGGGGATATTTGAGATAACGTGCACTTCCTAGACTCTTCATGTTCGAAACCATATTACTCACCTCTGGAAAATAATGAATCAGCTTTTCAAATTTATGTTCTCTCATGGAAGAAAGGATACTGATTCTGATCATCAAAGTATCTATGATGTATTCAGGCTTCCGAACCGTTTCTCTAAAGTTTCAATCATAAGGTTTAGGTTATCGGCAGTTAACATCATTCCTGCAATTGTTGTTTTTGTTTCTCCTTTTATAAATCTCTGCATCTTCAGTATTATCTTCTCATAGCTGTATTCACAAAACTTGCGAAGATTTTTGAAAGACTTATGGAACAGGGGCCAATCTTGGGGACTGCCATCAAACTGTGGAAAATCCTTTTCTAATATTTTTCGCATGTGAAATTCATCCGGGTTCATTATTTCATGTACAGTTGGGTTTTGAGTTATTTAAGCTGGAAGAGAAAACATTTAAGAAGGTTTGCAACAGTTCCACAAAGCTGTTGTATATCATGTGATGTGCTATTTTCATGTTTCTCTTCAAGAAATTGTCGTCCAATCTTGGGTATGTTGTCAGTGGGTTTCTCTGTTTTTTGAGAAATACGTGACATATTTTCTCTTCTATGATAATGAAATTGTTTAGTAATCTACTCATTGAGATACTGTGTTTCTTTGTTCTTGTTCTTCAACGAATTCTCTCCTGATATATTCGCTTATTCTTGCTTCTGATTGAACGTAACTGCTGAATTCTTCTTATTTCGGCTTCAAACAATTCTTCCTTCTTCTTCAACTCTCTACGGTTATTTTCTTCCAGTTGGTCTTCCAGTTCTAGCTCTCTGGATTTTCTTTGTAGCTCCCGTCTTTGCCTTTTTATATTTAGAGCTATTATTTTTTTTTCCGATATCCCTTGAGGCTCTTGAGTGAACAGACTGCTTCGTGTAAACCTCATGTATCAAGGATGTTGAATCGCCAGAATTATCTTCAACGACTTCTTCAGGTAATTTGTCTAGATTGAATTTTGATTTTCACGACTTCCGAATCCATTTGGCCATATGTAGCCCGACGACAGACTTTGATTCAGATTTGCACTTTCTCGCTTAGACGTACGTTTCCTGCTTTTACCCGGGATTAACTTTTTTTTGGCTTTTTCTTTGACAAATTATCACTAACTATCCAAAATATTTTTCATGTATTCAAAACTTGTTCGTTTGTGATTCAAATACATTCGTTCTGGCGTTGAAACGAGAACGTCACTATGGTTTTAAACGTATTCACGGCTCTGCCGAACTATAAAAATCTAATTCATTCCCCAGCGGGGCAGGCACAAAGTATGTGCTCCGCTATTTCATCATTATCCAAACAGATGTGACACAGACTGTCTTCCGACAGTCCGAACCTCTGCATATGATGATTCAAATTACAGTGACCTGTAAGGAGGCCTGTTAAACATCGTAGTTCATCCATACAGTAGTCCAACTACTGTTTGGTATCAACGCCTGGGAGTGAGCCAATCCTGGAAGATTCTGCCAGAGGTTCATAAATCTTTGCCATCCAGGTGTTCAATATTTGTTTGGCAAAGCCTAATGCGATGCCAATGACAGGTTCTGGTCCGATGAAGCTGCTTGCAGCACCCTCTTTTGCCAGCGAGTCAGCTGTCTCAGTGCCTTCCAGGCCAGTATCGCCAGGAATTCAGATCAGATCAGGTCAGATGGTGAAAGTACGGAGTGACCTGTAAAAAGGCCTTAGACATCGTAGTTCATCCCTACTCTAGCCCAACAACTGTTTGGAATCAAGCTTCGAGGGTGAATTAACGCCTTGGAGTGAGCAAATCCTCGAAGATTCTGCCAGAAGTCCATAAATCTTCTTGCCATACAGGTGTTCAGGGTTTGTTTAGCAAAGCCCAAAGCGATGCCAATGACAATGAAACGTATTCATGATGATTCAAAACTAGCATGAGGTTGGTTTTGAAACGGAATTTGACGTTACGATACTACACTGGTCAGTTTCTGCTTCATTTTGATCATTATAGTTCATAAAATGCTGAAAACTTTTTCTCAAATACGTTGTAAGTAAGGATTTACAAATTAAAGCCAGAAAACTATTACTTGCACAAATTCGATTCTAATTGAGGTTGAGAGAGAGAACATTGAAAAGTTTGTTTTTATTATTGATTTCGACATCTGACACAAATTGAATGATTCCATTCTAGCGAACTTATTATTAATAACGTCACTAAGAATCGTTTTTGAATACACGATCGAATGAGATTAAACGCCAGAGAAAACCTCTATCCATTCTTGAACGTAAGTAAACCAATAACCTGGTTTTTGCAATGTTGCCAAGTCTGAAACTTTGTCAAAGGCGACTTTTTTATGATCCAAATATTAGCATTGCTTATTTGCGTTTTGGCTTTATTTTTGGTCTGAAATTACTGATAGAGTTTCCCATTCTATTCAAATGGAAAACAAGTCAGGTTCAGACGGGTTAGGTTAGGTTACATCAGGTGAGGCCAGGTTGAATTAGAGGAGGTCAAGTTACGTTAGGTCAGGTCAGATTAGTTTAGGTCAAGTTGGGTTGGATCAGGCCAGGTCAGGTTAGGTTGGGTTGAATTCAGGCCAGGCCAGGTTTCGAATTAACTTTGTTCTGCATACATTCATCAGTGTTTTCAAATATTTACTGTTTGAACGTTTTTCCATCTCTGTATTGAAATATGTTAAAGGCGGATTTTTTTATGATCCAAATATTATCATTAATTTCTTGCGTTTGTATGGCTCTGTTTTTGTTCTGGAACTACTGAAATAGTTTCCCATTCTATTCAAATGTAGTACACGTCAGGTTAGGTTGGCTTAGGTCAGGTCGGGTTAGATTATGTCGGGTTAGGGCGCTCCAACCGCTCAAATAAAAAAGGTGTGGGCGTCAGGGAAAGTAGCAATACTTTCTTCTCTCAAGCTGGTGTGATGCGAAGTAAATAGCCTCTCCATCGGCAAGATCGTTGAGTGCCTACTCGAGGCGGACCTGTCTCTTACAGAAATTAACGGATCATACATTTTGTGTACAGGGACGGCAATCCTGGGATTTCTCTAGCCAGATCTCATCCTCCTTCATCTAGTCTTGGGTGAGATCCATTTTTATCTGTATGTCGGTCTCACTTGACCACTTCTTGTTTTTCTGACCCCGATGCTCGTAGGATGTCCGAGGGCTAGGGGTCTTTTCAACTTTGTCACTAACGGGAACAAAGGAGGCGGCTGTACCCTCTCATCTTCCAGCTGCTCCTTGGCTCCTTCCAAACGTTCTGGTAGTGAGCAAAAGAGTAGCTACCGCGTCACCCAATCCCAAGGTGTAGCACCATCGCGCCGAAAGGATGCATGGCACAGGGGTGACCAAGTGTGTCTCGAGCGATGCCCCCTGAAAATGGCGACCCAGGGGGTACATGGCCTTACCCCTGCATGCAGGGCTCTGCAGAGGCGGACTGATTTTTTCCCTTGCCACTCGTAGCAAAAAATGTATAAATGAAATGAAGGAAGGGAAAGAGATGAAAGGAGCGACGGCGTGAAGAGGATCCTTGTCGAAGTTGACTCTGAGTGTGGAAGATATACCACTAGTGAAGACCCAGGTTCGACCAGCATCTTCTTCGCCCAGAGTGAGAATCATAGATCTCACCTGGAATGAGGTGGAGCAAAGATCTAAAGAAAAGAAACTTGGAGAACAGGAGGGGATAGAAATCAAAACAGGAAAAGAGGAAGAGAATGGGAAATCAGGAACTGAAGAGCAGGGAAACGTTGAAGGAAAAGAAGGGAATGGAAAACGAAAGCAAGAGGGAAAAAGTGGAGTCACCGTTGAGCAAAGAGTACAAGAAGAAAAGGGATAAAATGGAAAGTCATTTACAGGCACTAAAAAGCAACATAAATAAATTAACGAAGATGGTTGAACGCTATACTAATACAAAAGTCGAAATAAAAAATATCGCAAGCGAAATAGTATGAGTCATCGGTCGCAGACAATAAAAAGATAGAGACACTAGAAGAAAGGAAACAGAAGTATACAACAAAAACGCAGGGTGTTCAGCCGGAGAAATGGAAAACATCAACTGTGGAGACACAGACGGAAAACAAAGAAGAGGAGAGAAAAAAACGTGAGGAAAAGGTCAAAGATATCAGAGAAAAATTGTCGAAGCCTGTAGACACGGAAGAGGAATTCAACATATTTATAGATGACCTGAGGAGGTATACGAGAACACCATCATGGTATAAGAGGATCCTTTGATGGTTAAAGAAGACCTTGCTGTGCTCATCGAAGATCAGAAAATAAACACAGGGATATAATATCGCTTTCGAGAGAGGTTTCCCGAACTTACCGAAGTGAT
This sequence comes from Leptinotarsa undecemlineata, assembly GCA_015342065.1. NCBI lineage: Eukaryota > Metazoa > Arthropoda > Insecta > Coleoptera > Chrysomelidae > Leptinotarsa > Leptinotarsa undecemlineata. The sequence continues at coordinate 12,255 of WOGP01001211.1, read as the reverse complement.
AACAGAAGAAGGGGAAAAGGTTGGCATCCTTTCGGTAACAACTAGAATGATGGGGGGCGCTCAACCCAAGATAAGAGAGAGGCATATTTACAAGTTGGAACCTATCACGGTAATGACGATATCAGTAGCCCATATGCTGCTGATAATGAAGGAATTTAAAGTCAGAGCAGAAGAGCAAGCAAGTTGTCAAATATCCATGGCCTTACCTACCAGGATGGAAGTCTAAAAGGCGAGTAAGATAGCAGAGTGTGCACTCAGGGAATCATTTGTGAAACTGACTTTGCATTCACCAAGAGCGATGAGGTTGACGGAAAAAGTAAACAAGGGAATAGTCATAATAAAGGCGCAGGGACGACAATATGCGGAACTCTTGAAGGATTTAAAAAAAAAGTGGGCAGCGGTCGACAAATGGTGGAAGTTGAGACGGCAAAAAAGACTACTGTTAGAGGTTAAAGGAGGACAACAAGCGGCAACGGAAGCAAAAAATTTAATAACTAACGCTATAGAGGATGCAGTGGTAGTTGCCAGAGGAACTGTGAGAACCAAAACACTGGTAGTAGGAGGATTCAGGGCGTATACTTTAAGAATAAGAAAGACCCAAGACGCCGAGTGTTTGTACTGTGGGAAAGAGGATACAGCAGAGCACACTGTGCTGAAGTGTGACAGGTGGGCGAGACAACGATCACGCGTGAAAATGGAGATCTTAAATGTTCTGTCTGCAGACAACGTGATCTGGCAGATGATGGAAAATAGGGATAAATGGGGCAAAATACCCTCCTTCATAAGAAAGGTCATGAGGAACAAGGGAGAGGAAGAGATATATGCGGAAAAAGAAAACTAGGAGCCAATGAAATTGGAGAAGAAAGAATAAATTGACAAGAGAGAGAGAGAGAGAGAGAGAGATTTAGTTAGACGGAAAAGGACAGAAGGGGTTTTGCTGGGGTATACAAACTTGTTTTGGAGTCCACGGAATGTCGGGAAGAACCTAACACACGATTCCATAAAGGTTTCCCTTTCTAGCCAAATGCCGGCTGCCCCTGATGTAATGTCTAACGACGGTTCCAGGGAACAGCACAGGAAGCGTCTCAAAAAAAAAGTCAGATTAGGCAAGATCAGGTTGCGTTAGGTCAGGTTGTGTTAGGTCAGGTCTGGTTAGGTTCAGTCAGGTCTGATTCGGTTAGGTCCGGTTAGTTTAGGTCTGATCTGGTTAGTTTAGATCTGGTCAGGTTAGGTTGGGTTAGGTAAGGTTGTGTTAGGTCAGGTTAGGTTATATTGGGTCAGGTTAGGTTAGATTACGTCAGGTTAGGTTATGTTAGTCAGGTCGGGTCAGGCTCTGACAGATTAACAAAAAGCTCTCAGTGACGATGACAAGTTTAAAGTACGACGACTAGACAACACTAGCCAGAGCGAGATACTTCACATAATAGGCAAGGACATAAAGTCCGGAAAGAAAGAACTGGAAGAGGCAATAACAAGCAGATTGGGACACTGGGGTGACAGCTCTATGAAAATCAGTGACCTCGTCCCCAAAACTACGGCACTATAGCGACCATCGTAACGTTAGGGAAGGATGACGCATTGTGAGGTGCTAGATAGAAAGGCATCCCAGAGTCGAGAGGTGCTACCAGTGCTAAAAATACGGCCACATGTCGAACAAGTGCAGAGGACCAAACATAAAGCACAGCACAGCTATAGATGTAGAGGGGAGGGTCATCATCAAAAGAAGTGCAGCAAGCACATACCGTAGCCAGGAGGGGGAACGAAACCAGAAGAGCCAGAAAGGCGGAAGAAAAATCGACATATTGGATCTGGTGCCCAATAAGGCAGATAAATCCGAGAAAACGTCAGACCACGTGGAGCCAAAGAAACGCACACCGAAGAAGTTGGCCGATATCTGAAAGAATTTTCGGTTGAGATCGAAGAAGCACAAATGACAAACATGTAATAGATAATCCCAATACTACAGCTTCCCAGACAAGCGAACTCAAACCTAGAGTGGAGCTGCTCGATTATGAACCAAGCTTGATAAACTGAAAATACTACAGACAAATCTGAATAGATTCAGAAATGCACATGGTCTCGCACTAGCAAGCGCGATGGAGAATTAAGTGGATATGCTGTTAGCTGGGAAGCTGTCTTATTCCGAAACAGGAATACAGAGGTCTTAAGAGTGGCAAGCAAAAATGGCGTCCTTCACATCCAAATGAAAGGATACAGCTTTAATTTGCACGTACATATCACCCAACATAGCCCTCGGAACGTATGAGGATAGAAACTGTATTTTGATAGAGTATTGACACAAACTAGACGGAAAATATATTATGGTGGGCGATTTCAATGCAAAATCACTCCTCGGGGAAGACGCCAAGATATCGCCCACCTGTCGAAGACGAGGTGGGCGATATCTTGGCAGAACACACAGCTTCTCAGAACTTAATAGTTAATAACACCGAAAAAAAGTCAACGTTGATCAGAGGCAACTCTAGCTCTTGGATTGATATCACTCTGGCCATACAAAAATTGGCCAGAGCTATCCAAAGATGGGAAGTATGGGAGACAGAGGCTCTGACCATCAGTATATCTATTTCGCGCAATAAAAGAAAGAGAAATAGTGCCATATTGGTGGAACGCAGAAATAGCGGAAAAGAGAAAGGAATGTACTTCTAAAAGAAGATTATCTAGGATGGCAAGAACCAAGGAACCAGCACCTGAGATGAAAGATGCCTCCAAAACTTGTGAAAAAGAGTTGAGGAAACTCATCAGAAATGCGAAAAAAGAGCACTGAAATGACCTGTGCCAGGATCTCAACACTAATGTTTGGGGAACGGGGTATGAAATGACAACGGGTAAAATGGGATTTTCAACTTCCACCGCACTGAGCAGCGCTCGAAAAATATAGATTGCTCGACACTTGTTCCTTCCATGCAGGTCAGGTCGGGCCAGGTTAGGTTAGGTCAGGTTATGTTAGGTCAAACAAGGTCAGGTAAGGTTAGGTCAGGTCAGGTCAGTTTATGTTTGGTCGGGTTAGGTTAGCTGTGGTTTGGTCAGGTCAGGTTAAGTTAAGCCAGGTTAGAGCAGATCAGGTCAGGTTACGTTTGGTTAGGTTTGGTCAGGCAAAGTTAGGTCAGGTTAGGTTATGTTAGGTCAGGCATGGTTAGGTCAGGTCAGGTATGGTTAGGTCAGGTTACGCCAGGTTAGGTTAGATCAAGTTAGGTTATGTTAGGTCAGGTCAGGTTGGGTTATATTGGATAGGTTAGGTTGGGTGTGTTTAGGTTAGGTTAGGTTAGATCAAGTCAGGTTAGGTCAGGTTTTCTTCAAAGCTCCTCTCTTTGTAGGACGCTTCAGCGTTGGTGATGGAGTCGTTTTTTGCGTACCTGCCACGGAGTCTCGTTAGCTCCCTTCTGGATCTGTTGCAGTCCTCCCTGAGGGTAGCGATTTCGTTATTCCACCAGGCCGGTTGGGGCTTGGGTCTTCCGTCCGTTCCCCTGGTCATGCTGCTCGATTGTGCGCTCTTTAAGTGGTATGTGAGCTGCTCCGGGTTTGTTATGTTTTGTGCGACCATGCAGATTGTGTAGCGAAAAATTTGGCGTCTATATATCCCTGCGGTTGGTAGCTTTTCTTCTTTTACGTTGGGCCTAATCGAGTTGGAAGATGATGCTCTTGTGTAAGCTGAGTGTTTCGTTGTCCAGTATGTCTAGTTGGCGACTATGTCGGACAGCCTTCGGGTGGCGATGGTTATGTCAATAATGGATTTTTGCGGTCCCCTTACGAAAGTGGGATTTTGTCCAATGTTTTGAACTACCATGCCCATGGAGTCTATCCACTCAGCGAGGTACCCTCCTCTCTGATCTGTCGTACTGGCGTCCCAGAGGTGTGATTTCACGTTAAAGTCGCCTGTAACTCTAGCTTCCTGGCCTCCGTCCCTTATGTTCTACATGACCAAGTCGATATACATTTTGAAGCTCTGCAGTTTGGTGACACATAAAAGTTGTATAGTCACCATCCTGCAAATTTCAGATAGACGTACCCTCTCCCTGTTTCGTGACCCATCACTCCGCATTTCCGGTTCCTGCAGAGTATGGCAGTGTCCTCCGTTAGATTTTTCATTCAGTTCGACTTAGGCCTGATCAGGTTTTTGTTGGGCTTATGTAGTAGGAGGATATCTACGTTCTCTTCCTCGGCCGTTTTTTGCGCGAGGTGTTGTGCATTTCTTCTTCTATCTATTTAGTTGAAGTATTTTCATGCCCTTATCCGATTGTGTTGGCAAAAGAATTGCCCCTCGTGACCTCTCGCCTTTCCTTGAAGGAAATTTTTCCCCACACGTCCTGAGAAATTCATGAGCTCAGTTAGTATGGTGTGTGATTCGTTCCATCGTTCAATGTGGGGGATGGGTGCCTCCGGTGCCGGTGTACTCTCTCTCATGTATACCTTGTTCATCTGATCGAAATGATCCTCGTCCTCACCACTGTCTATCTCAGTGTTTCTTCTTCCGTTCCAATATTTCTCTTCTGCCTTTGTTTTAGGGCCATGCCTATGGTGTTGATAGTTCTGGGTCCGCTCCTGCCTACCGCTTCGAGAACATCGTCGCCTTCCATTACTGCCCCACTGTTTCTCCTTCTCCTATCGTGCTTTGACCTGGCCTTTTGCAGGGCTGCCTTGAATGCAGGGCATTTCCTAGTTCCTACCATATGACCTCCCTCGTTGCACACTAGGCAATATAGCTCGTTTGGGCAGTCCTTAGCCATGTGTTCCCCTTGGCCGCACTTGCGTCCTACAAAGAACAGAGACGAGCCCTGAAAATTCGATTAACAGAGCACAGAAGGCAGAGTCTAACCTCCTCTGCGATGAACTCGAAGAGTACTCCTGGGGGCAGGGATACAAGATCGTCACTAGGGGCTTAAGAACGCCATACGAGCTTCCCCAAGAACAGAGGGATGATATAGTAAGGGAATTATTTCTCGCATACTCGCGTAACATAACTGCACGAGACGGACCAAGACCACCCACGATCCCATTCACGTGGCAGAAACTGATACTGGCAGCCAAAAAACTGAAACCAAAAAAGGCGGCAGGACCAAACGGTGTCTCACCCGAAGCCGTAAAGCTGGCAGTGAAATATATCCCAGACACCATCCTCCGCACCATGAACAATCTTTTGACAGATTAGATATTTCCAGAACCCTGGAAAAGCGACATAGGTGTCCTTATACCAAAGGGTAATCAAGTGGAAATAACTGGTCACAGAGCCTGCTGAAGGCAGAAGGAAAATTATATGAGCACATGTTCAAACTCACACTGGAGGCAGAGCTAGGCGAAAAAGACCGTGATCTCAGAAAGATCATTTGGCTTCAGAGCTGAGAGGCCAGCGATATCGGCGGTGGAGTACACTATCCGGAAAGCAAATAGCAGAGACGCCAGATGGGGAGCTGTCATAATCATTGACGTGAAGAACGCGTTCAACACGGCGAAATGGTAAAAAATAGTAGAACGTATGCGCGACGACGAGATCAGCCCCTACATTATTGACACAATATGGCAGTACTTCTCCGAACTTTCCTTGAAGTATGGATCCTATAGGCAAGAAATGACACATGGTGTCCCCCGGGGAGCAGTTCTTGGACCGACCTTATGGAACATACTATATGATGGGGTCTTACGCCTAGACCTACCTCTGGGCTGCTTCACGGCCGCCTATGCTAACGACCTGGCTCTCATTATACAAGCAAACCAGATGAATGACTTTATCCTCATCTACAGCTGGATAAGCGAAAGCGGCCTAGAGACAGCCCCTCAGAAGACGAAGGCGACCATCGTCAGGGGACTCAGAAAGACATGTGGCTCGGTTTCGACTTCGCAGGAACTCATATTGAGCCGAAAAAGTGCGTTAAGTACCTGTGGGTCAGGCTGGACGATAAACTCATCTTCATCGAGCATGTCAAAAACCCAGAGAAAAGGCTGACAAACAAGCAGCAGCCCTAGCCCGGATACTCCCTAAACAAGGGGACCACGGTGACAGAAGAGGAAGGTCCTCTACGGAGTGGTCCAATCGACCCTGTTATACGCGGTGCCGTATGTGGCGTATGGTGCCGAGTAATGCTGGTGAACAGGTATAGAAATATGTTGGCCGGTATCCAGAGACGCATGCTCTGCAGGGTTGCCATGACCTATAGAACGGTCTCCGCAATCAACCTGCTGGTTGAGGAAAGGACACGCATACACGAATACCCTGGCATGACCGCAAAAGGCAGGAAGAACGAGATACTCGCGACGACACAGCAATGGCAAACCCGATGGAAAGAGAACACTACCACCGCCCAATGGACCAAAAGGCTCATACCAAACATAGGAGCCTGGGTGAATTGCGGTCATGAAGCTACGAATTACTACGTCAGCCAGGCTCTCAGTGGACATGACTCCTTCAAAACTTCCACCCTCAGGATCGCAAAGTCTGCCAACGACAACTGCGTATATTGCGGGGAAAGGGATGACCCTTACTACACTGTATTTGTATGCGAGAGGTGGCACCAGGACCGCCAAAGACTAGAAACAGCAATGGGAGAACCTCCTAAGCCGCAAAATCTGATTGCCTCTATGATAAGCAGGCCAGATATGTGGGAAGAGGGGATCAAATTCCTTCAGAAAGTCATGGAACAGAAAGAAAGAGAGAAAAGAGAGCTGCAAAGGTAGAGAGAACCCACACTTCCATAACTTGTGCTCTTCACCAGTAAGTGAAGCAGGCAGCTGCCCGGATACCACAAATCCAGTTGAGCGATCCTGCTCGCATCTGATGTAATGTCCGCAAGACGGTTCCAGGTACGGGTGAGGCAGAGAGGTGGTTTTTAGTGGGTAAACGGAGTTTCCGGAGTCCCACACTCCCGTGGATAGGAAGAACCCACTACTGGGGGTCGTTCTATAAAGGAATTTTCCACTCGCCAAAAAAAAAGGTTACAGCAGGTCAGGTTAGGTTACATCAAATCAGTTTAGAGCAGGTCAGGTTAGATCAAGTCAGGTTAGGTTAGATTTAGTCAGGTCAGTAAGCTTCGAAAATCTTTCTCTTATTTTTTAGGGTAAATGGTTAGAGATGAGTGTGCACTAATATGGTATCTGTTCGAAAACAGAAAAAACGAAAATGTTCATATGCAAGAGATCTTCGACATCGAACAATTTTTTCCAAATTAATGATAACCATTTTCCAAATATTGGGATTTGTCAATATCTGGGTGTCGAATGTAAATTTGACATTAATAATAGGGCAATTCAAAATTTCTAAATCTGCTGTTGTGGATTTCGTAGGAAAGTGGTTTTTGATTCGGTTTTACCAATCCAGAAAATCTAGGGGATCCCGGTGTCATTTTGGAAATTGATAAGAGTTAATTTGGAAAACGCAAGTATCATCGAGGTCGTAGAGTTGAAGGACAATGGGTTTTCGGCGGTTTTGAGCGTGTTATAGGAAGAGTGTTCATAGTAGCAGTCGAAAGACGAAACACAGATAGCCTTTTACCGTTAATAGAGAACTGGATTGAGAAAGAATCAATAATCCATTCAGATTGCTGGAAAGCATATGATTGCTTTTTTCGTAAAGGCTACAACGACATAAAAGTGAAACTCAAAGGCGGCCACAGTTTCGGATGGAAGTAAAAAAGCGCAAATTCCTGGAAATCTTGCGCGTAATTGTTTTATAAAATATGCACCCAGCTCAACTTGAACAGGACCAGGTGAGGGGAATTTTTCAGATTGGCAAGAAAACTTTACGATGCCAAATATTCCTTTGGAGAGTCGAATGACGTTCATGTGGCTGATGAAGAGAAATATTTAGACTTAGAAACCGGCTTATAATTCTTCTATATTAAAAAATGGCCTTTTTCAGGGCTGACATAGTATATGAGCATAAAAATGATGGTTGCTAAACTTGCCCAAATGATGACGCAAGCGAATCAAGCTTCACTTCTTTTTCAATATTAAATGGTAATCGGCAGTTTACAGAAAACTAAGTTTTTACATAAAGTTGAGAAAAATAGCAAACTAGTAATCAGAATGCGCGCTTGGTCGCCATTCCGCAAATTCTAGGGGCTCAGATATTTCTAGAAACTATTCGCAAAAAATGTTTCATATTTACTCAGAATGAAGAAATTTTGAATAGTGCAAGATATCAATGTTGGTCAGTATTTGTATGTGAACGAATCATTTTTGGTACTTTTCGACGAAAAAGCCAATGATGTGACATCACTCGCCGCAAAGAGATTGCTAACAACTTTTTTAACAGAAAGGGGGATCTTGTGATACTTGGCTCGAAAGATATTTCAGTTCTCTAAACAACGACCTTTACGGTTTTGATTTTAGATAACCAGCTGCGTAGTTATTGCTGTATGAATTGGAAACTAAGAAAATTGAATCTTTACTTTGCAGCCAACAGAGCATTGAAACAACTCCAAAGTTAGTTATCAAAGGTAAGACAAAGTTTATAGTGTGTAAAAGAAAAAAATTCAACGGAAATGAATTGTATTCAGAATGAAATTGATCCCAAAGCATATGTAGACAATAGTTCACACCGTATTACTTTACTATCAGAGAATATTGTGTTTAGCTTAACAGCTGATACGATTCGCCTCATTTCATTTTGTTTAAATTTTCAAAAATGGTTCGCGCCAGAACTTTAGGGGAAAAAACAAAAACAATCTTTATTTACAAGATCAATTGTGATGTTCATACTGCAGAAAGAGTGTTCAATTCAAGATGTCATGATAATCCGATTTGCTGATAATATCTCAGGAAACTGTGGTTGAAACATTTCAAACAACTGAAAGTGTAGCTAAAGCTAGGAAAGCTGGAAAAAATATCTGACAAGACACATATATAAATCGTTGCGTCTGTAGTGAATAACCCTCTGCCGTCCACGACAACAGTTGATCGTGAGAATGATTCAAACGATTGATTATCAAAAGTATTATTGCCAAACTACGTTATAATCTAACGCATTATTCAGAAATCAATTATGTGAGATGAAAATTATGATTTACTTACGTAAAGTTCATAAGCAGCAAACGAGTTTTACCTTGTCTACCTTCGAAATCATAGGTATAGTCTCATATGACTTGTCATGTGTACAATGTACTATATGACCGAGACGGTTAGTTACCCTACAGACGACCTGACAACCTTATGAATTATATTTACTTCGAAAAATTTCATCGAGTAAAATATCGGAAAATTTCTTATCTTTCCACGTGTACAAGTCAAGATGACAGCACTAAGTTTAATTGGAGTTGAATCTTAGATATTTTCGAAAGAGGCGGTTAACAGTTCCTGGGAATTGCAGGAATCACTTGGGAATTGGAGAAATCACTTAGAAATTTGATGTATACTCGAGAACTCCATTACAAACAAATTGGATAGTTATTTGAAATAAGAATAATTGAAAAATTATGAACTTTAGATTTATTCCTTATTCTGTTGGTTTCATGAATTGAAACACTATAGTTAAATATTTTTCAAATGCACCGATAATGCAGGAAGCAGAAGAAACTTCTCAAAATATGATATAAATTTCAAAAATACTTCCATACCAAAAGGAGTTTTTTCAAGGACAAAACACAAGCACTACAGGAAAATCCTAAAGGCCGCTCTAAGATCGGTGCAAGAGCGAAAGTAGTAATTCACGTTGGATTTGAATCGCTGTGAAAATTTATTCCACATAAATGCAGTTCTCCAAATGAAAGAGTTCCCAAATAGTGAAGTTTGCGGTGTCTGAGTTGAACCTCAAAATGATGAGCAGCCACAGTCTGTCGAGTATTTCTGATATGTACTGCTCTTGGTGGAATCAAACGTGAACTTGAATCTTTCGTAAATATTAATCTTAAGCGCTGTCCTGCTACGGAATGAACGTGAAACATCATCTGTGAGAAAGCTTGCATAACTGTCTGTCGAATATAATTCAATGTACATTCAATGACATTCAGATACAAACAAGCACCTACAGCTAGTTACCCATCAAGTAAATGGGCAGGGCATTACTAATATGTAGAAACGAATTTGAAGTTATTTTAATATGAATCTTTCAGAGTGATCAAATTGTAGAAGCCAATGATGAACAAATACTGGCATTTGATGAAGAAACTGATTTATAAATGATTCGATTATGTACGAGACTATTGGAATGCAGCTTAATTATTTGAATATGCTTTATTTCATGAAGCACATATGTAATAGGGCGAACTCCCAAACGCCTAATGAATTGCAGAGGAAAGAGAATTGAGTGGTCTCTTGTTCAATATTTCTCTTGTTATAGGTCAAATATTCATAATAAGTCATCATTATAGAAATACAAGAATGTTTAACTTAAAATACATGTCATCCTTTTGTGTGCCTTTTTTTGCCTGTGTCACTTTTTGTCATGTCTAGCATGCAATGACAGTTCAAACGACTGTAAACTAAGTAACTGAATCAAAAACATTCACATATCATTTTTGTCTGATCAGTATCAGATGCGAAACAACACAAATGTTTTGGAAATCTATTACATTGTACCCATAAATTATATTTATTTTGAGATTGTGATTACGAATTGCAGAAATACGGGCAGAATTCTGGTAATTTTAATTCTGTCTGTATACCTACTAGTGAAACGAATCAGTTTGAGGTCTTCAAAATAATAAAATCGGGGTGTTTGGAACTTCCAGCAAATAAATTTTTCCTTTTATATTTTCGTTCGATAGATGCATTATCGAGTATGTCGTTCGACATATGTAAGACATCTAAGATAATATAACAATGTCACTACCAGTTATACAAGGTAAATATGTCAAAAAGCTATTTCGTATATTTTTGCGTTTAAAATGAAGCCTTTTCAGCACCGTAATACAACAAACCTACAAATATTTTTGTTCGAAACTTTCAGTTGTTCAATAACAAAACTTTTCACATAATAGAACTACTCCCAGTGTAGGTATTCTACATATTACCTTCAGCAGTAAAGAATTCAAAACTCACCTAAAAATGAGAGTCGCTATTTATATTTATTCAGGAAAATCCATGTAGATAATCACAAATACAAATTTAAACATTCTTAATGTAAACAAACTCACGCGCGTTACAGTATCTCTGCGCACTATCACATACAAAGCCAGAGCTTAAAGCCGCTACACTAATCTCATTCGTGGTTGAAGTGTTTATACCTGTTCGAAGGATTGCAGCAGCGTTGTCAGATTTTGTCAGAAATCCTGCCTAATCTTACTTCAGAAGACACAATCAATAGGATTTTATATGTTGTTTAGATATTTAAAATATGTTCTTTTCCGTTAACCAGCTATCCGGCCGATTGACTGATTGAATAAAGCACTCACGTCGAACCGCCCGGCTACCGACCGACCGATATGTTAAACAATGATGATACTGATAAACTGTACAAAAATCAACATGTCCACGAAATGATTTACGAAAATAGAAAGAAGTCTCCAAAGACTAAGGAAAGTTCAAAATTGTCAGAAGTGTCAAATTTCTGAAATATTTGTTGCTGAATATAACACTGCTTATTCCTTGTAGATAAATTAACCTGAATGAATATGACAAAGAGTAGTTTTTGGGTAGTTCATCCTTTTTCGAATTGTATATGCAATTTAACACGAAATTTAACACCATGAAAGATTTTCTCTTATCCTCTCGATTTTTTAAAAGAAGTCATGCTCTCTGTATTTTTATTCGATCTTCAGTTCTTATATGCTTTGGTCTCACGTTAGTTTTTGATGACGGCACATTTGCTTGAAGTTTAAATTAGCAGGTGATTCATTATTAGTGCTCTGTCTGTAAAACACAGCTTGTATGAAGAATTATATCCAAATAGTTATTGAACATTTATTGATGAAATATAATTTGAGACAATGTCTAAGCTATTGAGATTGAAAACACGTGATATTTGTTTTTACTACCTCACTACCCACTATGAATGTATACACTAGGGAAAGTCTTCGAGTGAATTGAAATTATAATTTTATCCTGATTATATTCCAATATTCTTTCTGATTTCTTCTATTTCCAGATAATCATATGATCTGAGTCATCTAAATATACTAGACTCTTTCTAAAACTGACTTGCAACGTTTTTTTTAAGTGAAACTTCTTTACGCACGCTTGACTTGGATAGTAAGCTGGTAAATGCTTGAGACCGTTACGAAAAGTGTGATCGGGCGAAGCGAACACGTGTCCGCGGTTTGCCCCCATTTTTTGAGTGTTCTGTCCAGGAATTTTCTCCTTTGGATTTAT
>WOGP01001210.1:0-22835 GCA_015342065.1 Leptinotarsa undecemlineata | reverse complement strand
TTCTCTTAGAGTAGTTAACTGATATTCCTGTATTTACAAGCATATTATCCAATGGGCACTAGTTGTTTGTTATTGTTTGCAGCTTTGTCAATAAGACCTATGGTTCTTTGGGCAATAAAGCATATTATTAAGTCACCACCCAATTTGGATTTTGTTCAGCCCAAAATCTCATGTTCTGGGAAGATACAAACCATTCGTGGTGAAGGTAGCCTCATCACTGTATATAAGATATACTTCAAAAAATGTCTGTCATTGAGATAATTTCCCTGCATCCATACGGCTGATTTCATCTCCTTCGTGCGAGGTTTGTAGAACTCACGCATTTTATGTCTTTTCCAACACCTCCATATTTTACTGTGGCTCATATTTTCGATAAGATAAGCGATAAGTTTCTCAAAGTAATTCTAGGATCAGCTTGATAAGCCGCCAATATGGTATCATCTTCAATATTGTGTTTTACTGTTTTCAGGTCCTTTGTTACTTGGCCGGTACTCAATAATACATTATATATGGACAGTTCCAGGCTTTACAGCAACCTCTAGCGGGTGTCTATTGAACTCAGCGGCCGCTTCACAATAAAAACCTCACGCCTTCACCAAAAATTGAAACAATTTCAATTTTTTCTTGAAGTGACAGGCGTGCCATTTTGAACTTTGTTACTCAAAATGAACTGTTCAGTTGAAAAAGGAACTTCAGAAATATCAAATTATGAACAGGAACTCACGAACAGCAAACAGCGGGAACACAGGGACAACACCCAACACAAACACCGATCAATGACATAAAGAAACAACAGTTCTAACAAATGCAATATAAAACAGTCTGGGGGTAAATACAATAAGATCTTTCCCAATATTGTCAATTTGACAGTAAATATCAATGAGCAATTGTTTTCCACGGTAATATCATGGCACCACACGATTTTTATCTAGTAAAACAGATATAACTTAACATCTTCAAATGATTTCATACATAAAATAGTTTAAATTCTACCTGTTTACCGGTTACGATTTTTGTTTGAGTTAGCAAAAAGTTTTCTCAATATTTTAATGAATGACCCCGCACTTTTCATATGAGAAATGACTTGCCGTAAATTTTACCGTAATTTTGATCTGTTATATTTCTTGATGTGCTGATTGAAAGTGTTCACTGGCCAAGCACTAATATGCAAAAACATTTCCATCAATCCTGAGAGTTTCATCATTCTACCTCAATTATTACGAAAGATACGAGTGTTTCCATGAGAAGTGAGACAAATTTGGATTTTTCAGGATTGAAATTTACTACCATTACTACCATGGTTAGATTAGATTAGATTGTCGGGGAGCTAGCCCATGTCCTTGGTTGTAAGAGCTCATTGTCTAGCTTGATTTTTTAATTTTTTAATAAGACTCCACAGTCTTCAAACTGACCCCTTCATGTAGCTAGCGGCCTCTGGTTTCTATTCCGCGTATCATACTTGCCTCAGCCTTGCTTTCACTTCGCATTCACAGAGCACATGCAGTGCGGTTTCTTCCTCTTCTTGACAGAACCTCAATGGATTTTTTTCGGTCAGGCCCATGCTGCTCATATGTTTCCTGAGTCAGTTATGTCCCTTACAATCTTACGGTTGTAGTTTAGCAGGTCTTCCGTGAATCTGGGTGATGGTTTCTTCATGAAATTTTTCACCTGCCTCATTCCTGGGAGCTTATTCCACCAACCTATCGATTCGGCTTGCATTCATGAATTTATGGATGTCTTTATACTTGTTTTCTCTACCCCGCAGGAGGATTCAGGGCCCATCATAACTTTGGATTCTCCTTTACGAGCTGAAACATCGGCCTCCTCATTGCTCTTGTGACCCTCAAATTCAGCTACCCCAGCTAGAGTGACCCTAATTTGTGCACTTCGCTCCTTGAGTGCACTAAGACAGTTTTCTACCAGTCTTGAGAAGACTTCAAATGAGCTGAGCGCCTTAATCACTGCCTCGCTATCGGAAAAAATGGCAATGGATTTATTTGTGACCTTCTTCTTGTTTATTTCCGCCGTACAGTGTTCGTTGGCCGCTACTCCTACCTGGAATACAGTTACATTATATCCGAGGCTGAGTGCTATCCTCGTATTTTCTCTGCCTCCGTATTTATCAGCTCACACTCCTTCTTGGATCTTTGAGCCATCTGTTCACCAAGTTTCCTTCGCTTTTACCGGTGGTCCATTTACCAGTCCCATGTACTTGGTATGATGATTTTGAAATATTTTTGAAAATTATACTGCGTAACTGTGTTATCCACGGGCATTTCTAGTATTTGATCTGCATACAGTTTATTGTACAGTTTCAAGTATTGTGCGTCGTGTGACTGGCTGATTGAGGTTTGCCCCTGCATTGTCCTGTATGTCATCAGTCGAACTTCTCTCTTTGTGTAGATGTGCAATGGTAGAATTCCTAATAGGACCTCAAGTGCTGCAGTTGGGGTCGTTTCCATGTTTCCTGCGACAGTTAGGCACGCCATCCTTTGTATACCGGCTAATAGCCTAGCCATACCCAATTGTCATGTTTTTGCCCACCAAATCACTACACTGTATGTTATCATGGGTCTCACTTCCCTTGTATATAACCAGAGTGTCATTTTTGGGTCCAGCCCCCAATTTTTCCCGCACGTTCTTCTGTAGATTACGAAGGCCATCTTGGTCCTGCTGTTTCTGGATGTGGGGGTTTCAAGTGAGCCTGTGATGAGAACTCACACCTAAGTATTTGACTTCTGTGGCGATAGGGATTCCCTGTTTCCTTGAGTATTGGTGATTTAAGTCCTCTTATCACTCTTTGCCTTGTGAACATGACGGCAGTGGTTTTAAGCGCATTCACTGAGAGGTTCTCATGCTCGCACCATCTGCCGTTGATGTTCAAGCCTCATTGCATGATTATTCATTCAAGATGTCTAACGAAACCCTTTTTATTATAACAACATTGACAATAAATACAGAAGACGTTACAGTCTCATGAATTTATGTCAAAACTTGGTTTTGTAGGTTTTATTATTTCCCGAGCTAGGTTTGAGTTTTCTGCTTATCACATATAAAATCTCTTTCAATAGTGAACCATTATGATACAAGGTAGTCTGCTTGGTGCCCTATTATTCATTCTGTACATGAATGATATTCAATTATTTACAGACTGTAAGTTCATCAACTTATTTGCAGATGATACATCATTGACCTGTACTGGAGTAAATTGGCAGAATGAATAAAGTTCTAGGGAAAGTAGAAAAATATCTGAAAACCAATAAAATGAAACTTAACATTGAAAAACCAAAAGCAATGATAATTACCACTAAATTCAAATATAATCAAATAAATACAAACAACATAAATATAAAAATTGAAGATGAACGTAGAGAAATAGTAACAGTAGTGAAGTATTTGGGATTTCAACTTGATAATTGCTTATCATTTGACGACCACTTCGAATATACCTATTGAAAAAAAGATTGCAAAAAAATTATATTTTTTTTCGCGAATCGCCAATAACTTATCAACAGATACAAAAATTATGGTATATAAATCAATAATCCAACACAATTTTGGCTATTGTGCAACTATTTTATTCTCTTTCAATTTGAACAAAGTGAAACAAATGCAAAAACAACAAAATCAAGGAATGAGGATAATTTTAAAATGTAATAGGTACATACTAATTTCTACCATGCTAACTGCTCTACAATGGCTCTCAGTATCCAAAAGATTATTCTATTGTTCCATGGTTTTCATTTATTGAATATTAAAAAAACCGACCCCACCATACTTGCTATCATTACTAACTTTCAATAAGGACATTCGTCACCATTCTACTAGGCACAACAGTCACATTCATATAAATAGAACAAATACAAGAAATAGTGTGACCAGTTCATTTTTTGAAGGTTTTGTCCAATTTATTGATTGAAGATTAGGGATTCAATTAAATCTACTCTATCGGTAAAAATTTTCAAGAGCGAACATGATGGAAATTGAAAAATTCCATTTTGTTCAGTTCAAATTATGTATGCATATGAAGTTGTATTATTTATATAAATTGTTGATTATATTATATTTTGAGTTAGCTAACCTGTATATTATGGAATCCTAATTCAATAAAAAAAAAGAAAAACCAAAAAAATTTTTCGTAACCATATAAGATTTGTACGATATTCATTCATTCATTTCAAATGAAAATGATTCAGATGTAACTTTTTCAACTTTAATTATTCAGATGAAAGAACGTCTTACCCCATACTTGAAGGATACACATGCCTGTGATCTACTCGATAAGCTTTTAGTACTCGATCCCTCCAAACTTGTTGTAGGAGAAATGTTGGCCAACCATACACAGAGTATGTTTGACTTCTTAGCCCCTTCAAGACGTTCAACACAAATAAGACCTAGGCCATCTACATCTACTGTTCAAGACAGTGGATATCAGGATAAAGTTTTCTAGTGGAAAGTTGGTGTTATGTTATGTGACGTAGAATTGAAACGGAATAAACTGGACTGTTTGGAGATCAGCCAAAGTGTTACCCTCCATTATCAAAAACCCTTGTGAGTTAATGTGAAAATCAAACCAGTGTGACTGAAGAAGTAGTGTAATTTTTTTTCTTCAAATTGATACGGCGGAACTTTGAAACACACGACATTCATTCCTTATCAGAAGTAACACTTTTATTAGTGTCAGTGTTTTAAGGTAGAAGTACATTCTGGCTGAGAAGTACCCTTTTATTGTGTGACGTATATCTATTTTGTATCCATAGAGGATATTGTTGTAAATATTTTTATAAATTGTGATATCCAATTTTTGAGTATAAAACCTGTTTTTAATATATTTTTCGGTTAATATATGATCATCCAGGTGTCTAACATCTCATTCAAGTTTAAAGTAATTGTATTTCCTGTGATTGTATCCAAACGAATGTATATGTACATCAATTATGACTGAAAATTATATTCAGCTATGAAATTATGAAATTAAATCTTCTTTTGATGGAAAAATTTCATCACAATGGTTTCAAACTTATTTCTAACGGAAATCTGTTGGCGAATTATTCATGGGTAAATGGAAAATTATTATTACGACCACATTCCAGTCAGTTTTTTATGGCAAAATCACAAACTCTACAGGAAAATTCTTAATTCCCCAGCAATTGATGTGACCAACCTGTGGCAGGTTGTTTTCAAAAAGACTGGAGAAAAATCGAGAAAGACAGAAAAAAAATTTCAATATGAGACGAAAAACAGCTCCGACATACAAAATAGTAGTTGAAGTTTGGGATGAAACCAACTGAGTAGGATAACCTAGGGATTGAGCTTATTTATGACAAAATTCAGTTAAAATTCAGAGATTGAACTGAATTCATGATGGGGAGTTGAAGTTGAAGATTGAACCAAGTAACAAAAGTAACTTCTGAAATGCATTTCGAAGAGATACATGGCTGCATTGTTTAGAGGCTTTGTTTGGATTCAGGGAAGGATAGTTTTACGGCCGAGAACTGATTATCGCTGCTGGGTTCATCCCACATCTGGTGGGATAATTATTGATGAACTTGGTCCATCGATTGAGCCTTCGAGGTTACGTCGCCGATAGGAGAGGCCTTTGAATCGCGAGGGGTCGTCGATATCGTAGTCTACATGGGCCCTATCTAGGAGGTTTTCGTGAGTTTTCGCAATTTCTAATACTCAACGTACCTCAAAGTACCTATCAACGTTACACATATACCACGGAGCGTTGGTGACCATTCATAGTATATTGTTTTGGACTCGTTCCAGAACTTCAAAACGTTGTTCTTTAGACCGAGATTGCTACGGCGGGGAATGACGAGATATAGTTGAAATATCGTCGCTTCGCATCAGTCTTCACGGTTTTTGTATGTGTAGAGGGAGTCTATAGTAAGAGTCAGGTACACCCTCTGAGAGCCGCAGCTAATGTCTCGTACTTCCATGTTAACTCTTTGCTGCAGATCTTGGAGGGCTCTGCTCTTCCAGAGAAGCTGACGAGAGACCATCTTCGAGGTGTGCCACTGCTGCATCTGAAGCTGTTATGGTTTCGGAAGGTCAGCGTTACTGATAGCTCAAAAGTTCGAGAACGTTAGGTTTGTGTGGTAATTGGTAATGGGTATGGTCCGCTTGTTCCAGCCATTTAATTGTTGAGCCTGTCAGTGGAATTCATCGTCAGCAGGTTCCCAAAGACCTTCGACCAGACTAGAAACCTGATTGCTTTGGATTCTAGCGGCTCTCGCAAAGGAGATGTCGTCTCTGACCGCGCTAGACCTTGCTGGACTTTCGAGGCACACGAGAATTGCCTTGTGATTTCACTGCGAGTGTCCGAAACGTTGACAGCGGTAACACTGCCCGACTGACACCCTTGGTTTCAGCGGTCCCCTCTGACCCGCATATTCAGGATATATGTCATCCCTTACAGATGCTTTTGTTCCTTCGAAATAAGAACCATTATAAGGGGCAGTAGTATATTGTTTGCTTGTCTCAATCGAGAAACCGATGTAAGGTTGAAACGCTAAGTAGTGATATCATCCTTGATATCAGTTGTTCAGAGGAATTCAGAAACTCTTAGGAACAGCACCCTCAGAGGCTTATTCTCGAGCATGATGTACTTTGATTTCATCGTTCCTAATGACTACCTTCAAGAAAGTTAATTTCTCGCGTGACCTCTCGGAATTCAACCCATCTTTTCTTTGAGCCTAATAATAATAGGCTGTGGGTTAAACGTTTTTTTTTTGATACCTGTTCTACGACAGGTACTTACATGACTTCAACAGGGATTTCAGGCACCTGTGTGGTGTTGTCGTCATCTCACGATACCTGTAGAATTGATTTCTCTCGTTACCTGGGTAGTTGGGAAAATATCTCGTTCAGTTACGTGATAGGTAACAGGGTTATTGACCTCAATAGTCTGAGTTTTCTCAGGTATTCGAGATTTCCTTTGGAAAATCTCGGGCTTCGTTACGCAGGTTGTGGATTTATTCGCGTCTTCTTGACTCTCTCCGTTAGAAGAGAGAGAGGAGGAGGAAGTATCGTTCTATTTTCTTATTGGAAATGTCTGGTTTGCAGTCCGATTCTGGAGGTTTAGTGCGTTTGGGATAGTGATGATTAGTTGGAACAGCATTACGAAAAATTGATGGCAAACCGCAATGTTGGCCTCATCAGCGCGGTGTAGCCAAGCGCAAAGATGGGCAACACTTGGTTGTCGAAAACGGGAAGATAGCACAAAAGAACGGAGTCAACAACAGAAGCCTTCGTGGTTTTCTTAGGATGTCCTAGTAATTCTAGGTCTCCTAACTAGAATCAGGAATATGCGGTAGTCTCCTGTTTTTGACTCTGTTTGTTTGTGCTGTCTTCCCATTTTCGACAACCAAGTGTTGTCCATCTTTGCATTTGGCTACACCGCGCTGATAAGGCCAATAGCCTGACACACGTTTTCAGAGTTTGCCATCTATTTTCCTGAATGCTGTTCCAACTCATCTTCCTCTTTTGAATTTAATCGTAGACATTCAATAACACTTCTTTTTCATATTGTTTGGAGAGAGAGAGAGAGAGAGAAGAGTGGTTTGTCAGAGATTTGGTTAGGAAAGAAAATGATACACTTTTTACCTCTGTTCATTTGTATTTCTTTCTTTTCGTAACCAAGAGTTGCCCATCCTAACACTTGGCTGCACCATACTGATGATGAGCCAAATGCCCGAAACACGTGTCTACGGTTTGTCACTAAAACATATTACAAGTACACTTTTTTCCTGAAAATAATTCAGTCCTGAAAAATCTTAATTTGTCTCTCTTCTCATGGAAACACCACAGTATCTTCTGTAATTATTGAACTAGATTTTTGTTCGGTTTTAACATCAAAACACGAACCCGTCCTAAAAACTCATAACGGAACCCTGAGGAATTCCATTTTCTTGGAGTTCCTTCTGTGATAATATTCCATTGACCCTAACTTTGAAGTACCGCTTCTGTAAGAAATTTTGGACGAATTCAAGAAGGATGCCCCAGGTCATATCTAAAGCTTTGTTTATATCAAAAAAGACTGCTACAGTATTTTGTTTGTTAGCAAATCCTTCATTGATAGACGATTCCAATTCCACGAGGTTGTCCAACGTTGACCTACCCTTTCTAAATCCATGTTGTTTTAGTGAAAACAGCTTATTCTTCTCAAGAAACCAATTGAGGCGACTATTTATGATTTTCTCCATCAACTTACACATCGAACACGTCAAAGATACGGGTCTGTATGGTTGTGGATCCGTTCTCTGCTTGCCATGTTTGATTAGTGGTACTATAATTGCTTCTGTCCGCTCTTAGGAAACGCTCTCTCTATCCAGATTTCATTGAAAATGTTGAGATGTGCGTTGGAAGGTAAATGTTTGAAGAAGACAAATGGAATATCGTCTGGTCTCGGGCTTGAGTTGTTGAAGGATTTCAGGGCTTCGTCGAATTCCTGATGGGAGATCGGTACATTGATTGGATTCATTCCATTTTTAGCAGTGATATTTTTTTTGTTCTCTACGTAATCTATGTAATCCTCCATTATCAAAAACCCTTGTGAATTAATGTGAAAATTAAACCACTGTGACTGAAGAAGTAGTTCAATTTTTTTCTTCAAATTGATAAATCGGAACTCTGAAACACATGACATTCATTACTTATCAGCAGTAACATTTTTGTCAGTGTCAGTGTTTTGAGGTAGAAGTACATTATGGCTGAGAAGTACCCTTTTATTTGGAAAACGATTATAGTGGGAGGTATGTTTGTATCCACTGAAAATATTGTTGTAAATATTTTTATAAATTGTGATGTTCAATTGTTGAGTGAAAAATATGTTTTAAATATATTTTTCCATTAATCTATGGTCATCTAGGTGTCTGACACCTCATTCAAGTTTATATTAATTGTATTCAATGTGATTGTATCCAAACGAATGTATATGCACATCAATCATGACTGAAAATTATGAAATTGAATTTTTTTTCATATAAAAAGTGTATCACAATGGTTTCAAACTTATTTCCAAACGGAAATTGGTTAGGCGAATTATACATGGGTAAATATAATTATTTAGGAACGTGTTAGGAATCACACGTTAAAAGGTAAGACCTCGTTAGTCCTTAGCTCGCACAAGTTTCTCAACTTCTGAGAGTTGTCGTTCGTATGGGGGCGACAGTTGATTAACGGAAAAACAGATTTTAAACAGACAGATTCTAACATATTTCAATCAGTTTTTTCATCGCCAAAACACAAGCACCACAAGAAAATCCTTAATCCCCTAGCAGTTGAAGTAACCAAACTGTGGTGTACTCAGTAACATCACGTCGCCGACATGGGCCCTATCTAGGGGTTTTCGTGAGTTTTCGCAATGTCTAATACTCAACGTACCTCATATATAGTCAGCTACACTATCTGAGAGCCGCAGCTAAAATCTCTTCCTTTCATGTTAACTACTTACTTAAAATTTTGGCGAGCCCTGCTCTTCCGAAGAACCTGCCTATAGAGCATTCTCGAGGCGTACTACTGCTGCATCTAAAGCTGTTAGGGTTTCGAAAGGTCAGCATTAGATTACTGACAGCTGAAAAGTTCGAGAACGTTGGGTTTGTGTGGTAATTGGTGATGGGTAGGGTCCGCTTGTTCCAACCAATCAATTGTTAGGTCAGTAGAATTCATCGTCAGCAGGACGGGTGACTGCATCAGCAGGTTCCCAAAGGCCTCCGACCAGGCTAGGAATCTGATTGCTTTGAATTCTGGCGGCTCTCGCAATGGAGATATTGCCTCTGAACGCGCTAGACCCTGCTGGACTTTTCGATGGGGCAGGTTATGGGTTTTGTCTTGGTTTTTGCGTTATCTGTGGTTTAGAACAAAAAGCAGGTAACTAGCAGAGTATCATCTTTTGCGGTCAAAACATCTCGCAGAGATTTGTCTAGACCGCTTGCACTGAGTGGTCAAATAACAACCGACTCATTCGAGGCACACGGGAATCGCATTGCAATTTCACTGCGAGTGTCCGAAACGTTGACAGCGGTAACACTGCCCGACCGACATCCTTGGTTTCAGCGGTTCCCTCTGACCCGCATAATCAGGATATATGTCACCCCTTACAGGTGATTTTGTTCTTTCAGAATAAGAACCAGTATAAGAGGCAGTGGTCTTTTGTTTTCTTGTCTCAATCGAAAAACCGATATGAGATTGAAACCCTCAGCAGTGATATCATCCTTGATATCAGTTGTTTAGAGGATTTCAGAAAGTCTCAGGAACAGCACCCTCAGAGACTCATTCTCGAGCATGATGTACGTATGGTAAGGAATCTTCTCAAGGATGTTGATCATTTTCCTGTAATCGTTAGAGCTGGTAGGTTAGACTTTAATTCCATCTTTCATAACAGCTGCTTTCAAAAAATGTAATCTCTCGCGTGTCCTCTCGGAATTCAACCCACTTTCCTTTGAGCCTAATAATACTTAGGTTAGTTAGGGAAATATCTCGTTCAGTTACCTGACAGGTAACAGGGTTATTGACCTCAATAGTCTGAGTTTTCACAGGTATTTGAGATTTCCTTTCGAAAATCTTGGGCTTTGTTACGCGGATTGAGGTTTTATTCGCGTCTTCTTGACACTCTCCGTCAGAAGAGAGACAGGAAGAGGAATTATCGTTCTATTTTTCATTGGAAATGTCTGGTTTGCTGTCCGAATATGGTGGTTTAGTGCGTTTGAGATAGGATATTACCGATCAGTTCCATTCAAAGTATTGAAACTACATGCAAAGGATGAAATTTGAACGAATATATTTCACAAACTGTTATTATTTGAGAGTACTGAATTATGAATTTTTACTGTTTTTTACAAGTTTTGATAATTCAAAAACTACTAATCTCTAATTTAATATATAGGTACGTGAGTATTTCAAAGAGTGTTGAGAAATCAAAACAACTATACTAAAACACAATGAAACTAAAAAATTACGATTTGTTTTATTGAAACCATACGAAAAATTTCAATTGGTGAAAATATAGAATAAGCTTCTGAGTGACAGTGTTATGGTTTGTCATATTCTGTTTCAGACTATTCGTAGACCCCTGCAAGAGAAATTGTTATAGGTTCTATTCTAATAATATGATCAAGCTCCCACATATTTTTCCCAATTTTCTGTCGGTAATTCAGACATTGATTTATGAAAAAGATCAGTCAGATCTGATAATGTATAATTTATGTTATTTCGTCTCACTTGTGAATTCAATACGATCAAGCTCACAAATAGGGTGCTAGGCGAAATATTTCAATTCTTCGTTTTTTGATAATTTCCTCAACGGCATATTACGTTGGACAAATTTCCATTATTTCTTTATATAATTACATTATTCACACATTATTCGAAAGGAACAATAATTTCTTATAGCAATAATGTTCCCCACATACGACTTCCATCAAGTACCAGGTGGGTTGGTCACACTGTGTGACAAAATTGAGAGAAGAAGAATATTGATAAACTCATATATTTAAATCATCTGAGATATGAGATTGAGTAGCGTGTTCTTGGATTTCGCATTGTGAGTAGTGATATAGTTGGTAGTTGAGATATACCAATCTGGAATTTTTTATTTTACTTGCAAGAGTTTGTCATAGCCACCTATAAATCAAAATGATGAATTCAAGGGGAGATCTAAAACCAAACCATTATTCTACCTCTCGCAGTCATCCTTATGCTAAGGTGGATTTGAAGGAGAAGAAAGAGTACATGGAAAATTCCGTTTTTCCTCAATGTAATTTGACAGAGAAATATGAAAAAGTTGCCAAAATTGGACAAGGAACTTTTGGGTAAGCATATTAACTTTATGAAAAAATGAACTAGGTACCTAATATTCACTTTTCTTACAGCGAAGTTTTCAAGGCAAGAGAAAAGAGTAACCCGAAAAAAATTGTGGCTATGAAGAAGATTTTAATGGATGATGGACAGGGGGTAAGTGACTGAATGACCTTATAGTTTTTACCAATTCTCACCTCTATGCTTCTTTTCAGTTTCCGATTACAGCTCTTAGAGAAATTCGGATACTTCAGTTATTGAAACACCAAAATGTGGTGAACTTGATCGAAACCTGCAGAACGAAGCCTTCCCAATACAACAATTATCTTTCAACGTTTTATCTGGTTTTCGATTTTTGTGAGCATGATCTAGCAGGTTTGTTATCCAATGTTGATGTTAAATTCAGTTTGGGTGAGACCAAGAAAGTTATGCAGCAACTTCTAAATGGACTTTACTTCATTCATAATAATAACATTTTGCATAGAGATATAAAATCTTCAAATATATTAATAACGAAGGATGGAATTTTGAAACTTGCTGACTTTGGGCTGGCAAGATCATTCAGTTCCAGAAAAAATGAAGTACCAAATAGGTAAGGAAATGGTTTCACATTTTAAAATTTTGTTCAGTGCAGTGTATTCTTTGATTAGTGTGAAGTTATCCACAGCTTCTCACTGAAAGTTTATCACGAGGTACAATCGAACAGGGTTTAGAATGAGATTTGCCAATAGTGTTGCCAGATTACAAATAATTTTACCTGTGTTTCGATATTATCACATTGGTCCACATTGAGTGGACATCGAAACACAGGTAAAATTCTCAATATTTGCAATGTGGCAACGCTGTTCGCAAATCTCATTCTAAACAATGTTCGATTGTCCCTCATAAACTGTGGATGAGAAGTTGTGGGTAACTTCACACTGATTATCATTTGTGATAAAGTCAACCAGGCTGTTGCACCAAATGTGCATAATTATGGGTGGTTTCAAAATATAAGTGATTTATTCATGGATGATAAAGTTCAGGTCATGAGTAATTTTAGAATAATTTTTCACTCTATTAAAAAAAAATGCTGTTCTCTATTCACCAGAGACATTTGTCTCAGTTATTATTAAGCTACTCAATCGAGTATGTGAAAAATTGATTAGAATAGAAATCTGAAATATATTCATTCAAAATGTTCTACATTCACTTTCCCGGGATAGAATCTATAAATAATCATACTCTTCATCTTCTCTATGGATTTAGTTTGGTTACCCAAAATAACTTGAAATTTTTTAAATTTAAAGTTAACCTCTCTGAAAAATAATAATATTTTGATTGGTAAACGTTACAAGTTCGGGCTTCCATTGTCTAAAATGGTGCTAAGATCAGAAATCAGTAGAAAAATTAAAATGAAAATGAATTGAATTGAGAACGCTAAAACATTAACTGTTCCAATATATTCGGTTATATATTACATTATACTGTATAGAATATGTTTCAGATCAGACAAAAAGCATAATGTCAATAAAGTTGACAAAACTGCGTAGAAATTACTCATATTTATATGCCGTAAGTACAAAATATCATAATCACCTGTTGGTGTTCTGTAATAATTTTTATAAAGTTGTGGCCCAATAAAAAGTGGTTTCAAAAATTAATATAATCATTATTCCAAACAATACATCAATTTCTACATCTATGAATTACTTCATAACACACATTTCAGGTTCACTAATCGGGTTGTTACTTTATGGTATCGACCGCCAGAACTTCTTCTTGGAGAACGTAATTATGGTCCACCAATTGATTTGTGGGGTGCTGGTTGTATCATGGCTGAAATGTGGACACGTACTCCAATAATGCGAGGAAATAGTGAGCAGCATCAGCTCACTCTGATATCTCAACTTTGTGGTTCGATAACTCCACAAGTATGGCCTGGAGTGGAAAATTTGGATCTGTTTAAGAAAATGAAATTGCCTCAGGAGCAAAAGAGGAAAGTGAGTATATTTGATATTTTTTCTTTTTTATCACTTTCTATTCATTTCTAATATTTCATTTTCATTTGAAAATATCATAATTTCAGTTTCTTGTAATGTGAGATATTTTTTGAATGTGTTGATATTACATCAGCAAGGGCTGATGACGAATTTGGAAAAGTTATTTCCGTTAATCCTGATCTCTTTGTAAAAAAAACTGTTTAACTTCAGGGCTTACTTGTGATTAAATATAATCGAAACACAACTATAAAATTCTGAGTTTGCCCATCTGTGATTGGCCTTGAAGATACTGAGCTATGGATCTGCCCAACTGTGATTGGTTTGAAAGTGTGAGTTATAGATTATATCGCAGACTCACCTTACAGAAAAAATCATAAATCGAGTGAATTTTCATGATTCGATCAGACCTCTACTTTACAAACCTCACACATCAAACCAGGCTCCTGTGGTTAGATTGAATTAAGTTGTGAAAGAGCTAGCCTATGGCCTGATTCATTCCTTATAAATCTATTGTGATGCTTCTTGGTTGGATGCTCCTTGGTTATTAGAGCTTTGACACTGACCCCATCATATAGCTGGCAGCCTCTGGTATCTCTTCCCCGCATCTTGCGTGTATAAGCCTTGCTATCGCTTCGCATTCACAGAGCATATGCAGTTTGGTTTCTTTCCCTTCTTGACAGATCCTGCAATGGGTTTTTTCTGTCAGACCCATGATGTTCATATGTTTCTTGAGTCGGCTATGCCACATTAGTAGAACCACTTTAGACCAACCTCACGGTTGTGGTTTAGCAGGTCTTCCATGAATCTGGGTGATTGCTTCTTCATGAACTCTTTCGTCTGCCTCAGTCTTGGTAGCTTATTCCACCAATCTATCGCAGGAGGGTTCTGAGCCGATCATAGCTTTGGATGATCCTTCACGGGCTAGAACAAAATCCTTTTCATTGCTCTTGTGACCCTCATGCCCGGCTACCCTAGCTAGGTGCCCTATTTTGGGTACTTAACTCCTTGAGTGCGCTCAGACAGTTTCTCACCGGTTTTGAGAAGACTTAAAATGAGCGAGTCGCCTTAATTACCGCCTGGCTATCGGGAAAAGTGGCAATGGTTCAAATTGTGATATTCTGCCTGTTTATTTTCCCTATACAGTGTTTGATGGCCACTACTTCTATCTGGAACACAGTTCCGTTATTTGCGATTCTCTTCCTTGGTCTGCCTATCTGTATACCAAGTTTCTCCCGCTATTACCTGTGGGCCGTTTTGCCAGTCCTTTCTACTTGGTATGATTATTTTGAACTGCTGATTGAGGTTTGCCCCTGCATTAGCCTGTGTGTATTCAGTCGAAATTCTCTCTGTATGTAGATCTACAATGGTGAAAGTCCGAATAGGACAAGTGCTGCAGTTTAGGTCGTTTTCATGGCTCCCGCGACAGTTAGGTACGCCAACGTTTGTATGCCGCCTAATAGTCTAGCCGTACACGATTTCCTTGTTCTTGTCCACCAAGTCACTACACCGTTTGTTATCATGGGTCTCACTACCCTTGTATATAACCAGAGTATCATTTTTGGGTCCTGCCCCCAGTTATTCCCGCACGTTCTTCTGTAGATTACGAAGGCCATCCTGGCCCTGCTGTTTTCAGATGTGGGGGTTCCACGTGAGCCTATGATGGAAAGTCACACCTAAGTATTTGACTTCCGTGGCGAAAGGGACTTCCACTTCATCAAGTATTGGTGGTTTTAGTCATCTTATCACTCTTTTTCTTGTGAACATGACGACATTGGTTTATTGGGCATTCATTGAGAGGTTCTCATGCTGGCATCATCTGCCGATGATGTTCAAGCCTCTTTGCATGGTTATTTATTCAGGATGTCCAACAAAAGAGGTTTTCTGTTTATCCCATATATAATCTCTTGAAAAAATAAACCTTCATGCATATTTCGTAACCATATAAGATTTGTACGATATTCATAGAATATACTCTTTCAGATGAAATTGATTCAGATATTACTTTTTCCACTTTATTTATGCAGGTGAAAGAATGTCTTACCCCGCATTTGAAGGATCCACATGCCTGTGATCTACTCGATAAGCTCTTACAACTCGATCCCTCCAAACGAGTTGACGCGGATACGGCCCTCAACCACGATTTCTTCTGGACTGATCCCATGCCCTGCGATCTAGGAAAAATGTTGGCCAACCATACACAGAGTATGTTTAACTTCCTAACCTCTTCAAGACGTTCAACTCAAATGAAACCTAAGCCATCTACATCTACTGTTCAAGACAGTGGATATCAGGATAGAGTTTTCTAGCGGAAAGTTGATATGTTAAGTGACGTAGAATTGAAATGGAATAAACAGGACTGTTCGGAGATCAGCAAAAATGTAATCTTGCATTATCAAAAACCCTTGTGACATAATGTGAAAATTAAACCAGTGTGACTGAAGAAGTAGTGCAATTTTTCATCAAATTGATTGGCGGAAATTTGAAACACATGACATTCATTACTTATCAGAAGTAAAATTTTTATTAGTGTCAGTATTTTAAGGTAGAAGAACATTCTGGCTGAAAAGTACCTTTTATTGGGTAAACGGTTATAGTGTGATGTATATCTAGTTTGTATCCACTGAGGATATTGTTGTAAGTATTTTTATAAATTGTGATATTAAATTGTTGATTATAAAATTTGTTTTAAATCTGTTTTTCCTATAATCTATGATCATCCAGGTGTCTGACATCTCATTCAAGTTTATAGTAATTGTATTTCATGTGATTGTATCCATAAGAATGTATATGTACATCAACTATGACTGGGAATTACATTCAGCTATGAAATTATGAAATTGAAATTTCTTTTGAAGGAAAAAAAAGCATCACAATGGTTTCAAACTTATTTCCGAACGGAAATCGGTTGGGCGAACTATTCATGGGTTAATGAAGAATAATTATTTCTACCACATTCCAGTCAATTTTTTATGGCCTTATTCCTGAATCCCCCAGCAATTGATGTAACCAAACTGTGGCAGATTGTTAACAAAAATATTAGTTGAAGTTGGGAATAAAACAAACTGAGTAAGATAACCTAGGGATTGAACTTAGTTATGACAAAATTCAGTTATAATTCAGAGATTGAACTAAAATCATGATGGGGAGTTGAAGTTGAAGATTGAACCAAGTAACAAAAGTAACTTCTGAAACGCATTTCGAAGAAATACATGGCCGCATAGTTTTGAGGCTTTGTTTGGCTTCAGGGAAGGGTAGTTGTACGGTCGAGAACGGTTTATCGCTGCTGTTCATCCCACATCTGGTGGGATAATTATTGATGAACTTGGTCCATCAATTGAGCCTTCGAGATTACTCAGTAACATCACGTCGCCGATAGGAGAGGCCTTTGAATCGCGAGGGGTCGTCGATATCGAAGTCTATATGGGACCTATCTAGGAGGTTTCCGTGAGTTTTCGCAATTTCTAATACTCAACGTACCTCAAAGTACATATCAACGTTACACATATAATACGGAGCGTTGGTAACTATTCATAGTATATTGTTTTGGACCCGTTCCAGAACTTCAATCCGTTGTTCTTTAGACCAAGTTTGCTACGGCTGGGAATGAGGAGATATAGTTGAAATATCCTCGCTTCGCATCAGTCTTCACGGTTTTTGTATGTGTAGAGGGAGTCTATAGTAAGAGTCAGGTACACCCTCTGAGAGCCGCAGCTAATGTCTCGTTCTTTCATGTTAACTCTTTGCTGCAGATCTTGGAGGGCCCTGCACTTTCTAAGAAGCTGCCGAGAGAGCATTTTTGAGGCGTGCCACTGCTGCATCTAAAGCTGTTATGGTTTCGGAAGGTCAGCGTTAGGTTACTGACAGCTGAAAAGTTCGAGAACGTTGGGTTCATGTGGTGATTGGTAATGGGTAGTGTCCGCTTGTTCCAGCCATTTAATTGTTGGGCCTGTGCGTAGAATTCATCGTCAGCAGGACGGGTAACTGCATCAGTAGGTTCCCAAAGACCTTCGACCAGACTAGAAATCTGATTTCTTTGTGTTCTAGCGGCTCTCGCAAAGGAGATGTCGCCTCTGACCACTCTATACCCTGTTGGACTTTTCGATGGGGCCGGCTATGTGTTTTGTCTTGGTTTTTCCGTTACCTGTGTTTTATAATGGAAGACAGGTAACTAGCGGGGTGCCATCTTTTGCAGTTAAAACATCTCGCAGGGATTTGTCTAGACTGATTGCAGTCAGTCGTCAGATAACAATCGACACATTCGAAGCACACGGAAGTTACCTTGTAATTCCAGTGAGCGTGCTCAAAACGTTGACAGCGGTAACACTGCCCGACCGACACCCTTGGTTTCAGCGGTTCCCTCTGACCCACATATTCAGGATATATGTCACCCCTTACAGGTGCTTTTGATATTTCGGAATAAAAACCAGTATAAGGGGCAGTGGCCTTTTGTTCGCTTGTCTCAATCAAGAAACTGATGTAAGGTCTAAACCCTTAGCAGTGATATCATCCTTGATATCAGTTGTTTAGAGGATTTCAGAAACTCTTGGGAACAGCACCCTCAGAGGCTCATTCTGGAGCATGATGTACGTATGATAAGGAATCTTCTCCTTAAGGATGTTGATCATGTTTCTGTAATCATCCGAGCTGATGTGTTGGACTTTTGATTCCATCGTATATAATGACTGCTTTCAAGAAATAATAGACTGTGAGTAGTTGTCTAAGGCCGCTTGACCACCATTTGACCTTGTCCTTGAATGACGTCATATGACTTTTAGTAACGTGTCAGACGATGTGATCTTGATCATGGTTGACCTTGAGATTTGAGTCTTTTCCTCAATATGTGACCTTGTAATTTGGCCTTGAAAGATAACCATGATCTTGCATCATGCACGTTCAATATGACCATGCGGTTCGACCTTGAGAGATTTATCCTTGCTTAATACGTGACCTCGATGTTAAACCTTGAAAAATGTCACATCATATGATCTTCACCTCATCCATTCTATCTTCAATACATGACTGTTAAATATATGCTTTAACTTTTAGATCAACCTTGAGCTCTGTGTATGCTATATAACTGTAAACATGAAATTTGAATTTGAGAATTCAAGCTATTTCTATATGTGACCTAGAGGTTCAACCTTGGAGACCATCTCACGACCTTGATACGACCAAGGTTATATGCATATCATATGCGCTTGAACATGTGGGATATGTGGAAATAAATTTGAAGAGGGTGATATTAAAGTATGTGATCACTGCCATCTAACGGGGAAAAAACGAAATGAAGCTACTCATTCCATTTGTAATCTCAATTTCAAATTGCCCGAATTCATTACAATCATTTTCCATAATCTCAGCGGGTAAGACTGCCACTTATTCATGAAGGAGTTATGTACCGATAAAAATAAAGTTAATGTTTCTTTCACGAAATATCTATTCATGGAAAATAAATTGTATCGAAATGGCCAAATAAAAAAAAATATTTCAAATTGAGATTTGTGGATAGCTTCAAATTTTTGGCTGCATCTCTACTAGAGTAGGGTGATGATTTGGACGAAAAACATTTTGTTGAAACTAGAAAATATTTTCCAGAAAATGATAAATTTCAGCTAATGAGGCAGAAATGTGTTTTTCCTTATAACTTTATCGATTGTCTGGATAAATTGAATTATTCAAGTATACCATCGAAGTTGGACTTATGATATGACTGAATATGATAAACTGAATGAGAAGCATATTTTTGATGAGGCTTATGATAGAGTGAAACAGGTATGGGGCATGTTTAATTGTCGTGATTTGGGTGAATATTCTGACATTTACTTGAAATCTGATGTTCTGTTGTTGTGTGATATTTTTGAACATTTCAGAAATATGAGTTTGGGTACATACAAATTGAAACCCGCTCATTATTTCACATCTCCAGGTCTATCTTGGGATGCTATGTTGAAGTTTACAGGTGTTGAGTTAGAATTACTTACTACAAAATGGTGTACGTGGCGGTGTTAGCCAATGTTCGGCAAGGAAGCATATTGTAAATAATCAATTTCTTCCAAATTATAATCCTAACGAACCTTCATCCTTCATAATGTATTTGGAAGCAACCAATCTATATGGCCATAGTATGTGTCAATCACTACCTGTTGACGGATTCACTTGGTTGACCACCGATGAAATAAATCAGTGTCAAGGATACATNTTGACGGATTCACTTGGTTGACCACCGATGAAATAAGTCAGCTAGATATCAATAGCATTCCAGATGATGGCTGTCAAGGATACATCCTTGAAGTAGATGTGCACTACCCTATAGAATTGCACGATTTTCATTCAGATTTGCCATTTTTGGTTGAGAGCATTATACCACCTAGTTCAAAGTCGAAAATCCCAAAACTCATAACGAATTTGAATAATAAAAAAAATATATTGTTCACTATAGAAATTTGAAACAGGCGGTTCGTAATGGTTTGATGGTGATGAGAACTCATAAAATTCTCAGATTCAATCAGTCACCATGGTTGAAGAAATATATTGATTTGAATACAACCCTACAAAATAATGCCAAGAATAAATTTGAGAAGATTTATTTCAAATTGAACGTGAATTCCATATATGGCAAAACAATGGAGAATGTTAATAACAGAAGAGACATTCGCATTGTTACACATTGACTATTTTAGAAGGTCAAAAATGTATCGTACTGATTGAGTCCAAGGAAAGAAAAATTGGAGATTACTTTTATTATTTGACGTTTTGTTAGTTTCCGAATTATTTGGGAAAATAAGTGTTGTATTTGCAATCAAAAAACTTTCACTGAAGAATATTTCCCTGTAAACCTTATACATATATCATTTTTTCAATGATACGTTTCAATTTAAACTGATTTTTGAGTTATTTCCGAAAAAACATATGGTTTATTGCTTGAACGCTAATAGGTAGAAAAGTATCGACACCAAGATAAAAGTTTTGAAGAATAATTAACACAACCAATCTATCCATGTTCGAACTGATTTTCAGTGAAATTTTTTTTCCGTTAGAAGTGGTGGTATCCACCCCAGAATTGAAACTACCCTTGGTGAAGGGAAAAAGTATAAGAAAACCTATATCCAATTTTTCGTGCAAATTGCTGCTGTTTGACGAAGTTGTACGTTTCGGTTGAACTGATTCAACTGCGTAAATCTCAGAGTTATACATTTAATTTGTAGATCACAATCACTTTGGATAATGTACAATTTCTAATAGTGGAAAAATTATTGGAATTCTTCAGGTTATTTCACCAGAAAAATATTTTGTTCATGGGAACATTGATCATAGGAGTTGCTTATATCTTTTCTGGAAACAATATTTCTCATATAGTTTCATTCTGAAGTAGCAAAAATAGCTATTAATACCATGAGTGTTGAAAGTAAGGTTTTATTTTGTGAGTGAAAATGTTTGCAAAATGAGCGTAGTAAGTTGAGCAATTTCACGAACAAAACAAAACTTACTTTCAACATAAATATCATACAAAGTTTTTAGTACAAGTGTCCTGTTTTCACAATGAGATATATTAATTTAATATTCCTATAAAATACATTTTGACATCTCTTGTCAGTTAACTTTTTTAATGTTATTGCATTTGCTGTTAAGTGGCCGTGTCTGGTGACACTGAATCACCTGGTTACAAACAAACACAACACACTTCAAGAATTCTGACTACTATACTGAAGTAGTTCTTCGGTTCTTTTCTCGGAAGATTCCATAATGAAGGTTCCGCTGTGTTTGTTGCCAGGTACTTTTTTGACCAGTACTCTGTGTACCTTTTATTGGTCTATGTCCAAATATGGTTTCGTACCTATGATTTTGGTACCCCCCGAGCTGATTCAGAACCTATAAATGAAGTTGATGATCAGTGTCTAGCGCATCCATCAGCTTCATCATTACCTATGATTCCTGAATGTCCTGGCACCCAGTACATAGTAAATTTGTTTCTATTTGCAAGGTCATTCAGTTCTTCATTTCATTTCCAGACCAGTTTTGATGTCACCTTCGGGTTTGTCACAGCCCCTGGTACGATCTTACGGTCTGTAAGAATAGTGATACGCTCATTTCTTTGAGGTCTCAATTCAATAATCCTTGCACACTGGAAGATAGCCATCCGCCTGAAACTCGGATGGGTATAGTCCTAGCGGACCCGACATAGTTACTCAAGACATTCTTTTCTCTCAGACAAGACCGTAATTACCTGAACAGCAACGGTAGTGATCATAAAAAATTTTTCAAGAAAATTTCATGAACCTGATTCAGGTCCTAAGTTATTTTTCCACATTTTGTTTCGAAATGGAAATATGCCTCAAGTTAACGGTTTTTGACTGACGTGATTACTCAAGATATGCTTCTCTGTCAGGCAAGACTGTATTTTCCAGAAAGCAAGGAAATTTCATGGATTTGATTCAGGTCATCAGTTTTTTCACATAATTTTTTCGATATAGAAACACGGGACCAATTGAATACTACGTAAGCACTATAATGTTCTTCTTGTAACTCAATCTACGTTGGTGAAACCAGTTGTAATCTATCTGGAAGAATCACGTCACATAAAATTGACTGCTGACTCAATAAACGTTCTTGTGGACAGGCTGAACATGTTATCATATTATATCATATCATATTATGAATTATAAGAATACAAAAATTTCAGCAGAGGAAAATAATGAAGTCAAATGGCTATTTCAGCAAATGGTTCACACAAGTGAAAATAATAATAACTCCTAAATAACAAATCAGATATACAAATTTTTAGTCGAATTTACCATGATATTTTAACTTTTGATGATTTTCATATAACTGTGCTGTGATATTTTCATCGTCACATTTGCATTTGACTTTTCAGTTATGTATGTTTGGATTTATATGCTTTTTTTATATTTCCAACTAACTTTGGTGAGTCTTTTGTAAAATTTTTATTACTATGTAATGTTTATGTTACACGTTTTTTGTAGATATTTTTGATTGAGGAAAAAATAAATATCCGAAAGTTTGAATTGCAGAAAATAGTCTTTTTATTGCAGT
>WOGP01001209.1:0-19985 GCA_015342065.1 Leptinotarsa undecemlineata | reverse complement strand
TAAGATTCAAGTGAATCGTCAATATACTCCTGAACTGAATAATAGGCCCTATCAACAAGTAGCATTTTAACTGCTTTTTTGAATTTGTTAAGAACTATAATTTCTTTAATTCGAGCCGGTAAGTGGTTGAGCAGTGGTTGAACATTGAAAAAGGAATATGTACATCCATAGATGATAGAATAACTTCCGTGACTTTTTATTATCGACTTTTTACAGTTCATTCTAGTTGAAAAGACATTTGCCTGACTTTAATGCTGATAAATCAATTTGGCAATAGTTTATTCAGATATTACTGCAACGTTTTTCTCATGGGTTTGACAATAGTCAACTATACGATTCAATTAAACTCAACTTCAATTCCTTGCTACATTGACAATACAACACAAACCCTTTAACTAAAACTTCAGACGAATATTCGAATGTATATCGCCTCATCATATCACTTTATACCGCACTTTCAACTAGACTTTTCAATATGCCTGTTGGTACTGTTTATATATCGTACTGAAAGACTCTGGAAGCCGATAGGACAGTTTCTGGGAGTTTCCCGAAGCCACGCGACATCAAGAACGATCAAGAATCAAGTTAACTTGAGCGGAAACTTGACCAAGTCACTGCCGATCATCGAAGATCAGCGGCGGCCAGCGTTATTTTTTTCAGTGGATAATTCACAGTAATACCTATGTGTTGACACATATACAGTGCAGTTCAAATGAGATACCCTGAGTCAAGTCATTTGATATATTTGGGTAATTCTTCATTGTTAGATTTTCTATAGCAATATGAAAACGTTTGAGAAAGCAATTGTATAGCGTATCACGTATTGCGATTGTTGCGGTCCAGTGAAAATCACACAAAGTGTAACTTGAATACATCAT
The DNA here is from genome assembly GCA_015342065.1 of Leptinotarsa undecemlineata. Taxonomy (NCBI): domain Eukaryota; kingdom Metazoa; phylum Arthropoda; class Insecta; order Coleoptera; family Chrysomelidae; genus Leptinotarsa; species Leptinotarsa undecemlineata. The sequence continues at coordinate 19,107 of WOGP01001209.1, read as the reverse complement.
AGATTTTCAGCAACTATTAGCCAGTTGCATTCCATGAATCATATGTTATTGAAACGATATAAAAGAAGTAAAGACGTCAACTTCAGTTATTCAACAGTAACTCCAAAATCAAAGCCGAAACGATAAATTCGAAACTACAAAAATGTTTCCTGAAATATATTCACATCCTTGCCCCAGAAGTCACCAAAAGGAACATCAGGATTGAAACTTTTGAGTTACTGGAAATGGAAATCGAATTCAATCCACAAATTTTCAGTGCCAGCATTTTTCCATTAACGATTCAACACTTATATTCGAAATTAAATCTATTTGATCTCACTTCGAAGAAGGTTCCCAGTTATTTTCGTGGAAGTAGAATATTGACATGCAAATGGAAAGTGCCTTTTCACATGAAAACTCGTGAGCTATGAAACGGATGAAACGGGTCGGCGGAAGGAAGGAAGTTATAAAAATTTTGTAGCAATCAGTGAGATAAAAAACGACCTTTCCGTGTTTACATAAAAGATTCACTTCAACTTCAATATTATCTATGAAAAAACGAAAGTAGGTTATCCACATGCATAGATTCGTACATCAGCACCCCTATCATTATGTACTCAAAAAAACCTTCAAAATGATTTTCCGTTTCATTATAATAATAATTCATCATCATTTCATCGATTTGTAATACAAAACTTCTTGAATTTCCTTTTGTGCAACATGTAATGTAAAAACGATAAATGATATTTCATGATATTTGTATCACTCAATTAGCCAAGAAAGTTTTGAGTGAATAATATACAGTTATGAAACTTTCGATATCAAATCATACGTTCGAAATGTAAAGAAAATAGGTTTCTGGTTAGTTAAGGGAATTTGACATGGTCTTCTTTGATTACAATCCACAAACATTGCAACTGCGGCATTCGTCTCTAATGGCTTGGTGGAAGTAATCTTCTTAACGTATCAACTGAAACTGAAGCTCTCATTTCCGCCATGTCATTTATAGTTCTGATTTTTCGCACACTTTCTGTAATGGCGTGTTCGCGGGTAGTTCCCGCGCAATTTGGGTGGCTTGGCTTCGTTTTGGCTATTTGCCAGATCTTTGGTGGATATGTTCTCTCTTTATATCGTGCCGCAACCCCTAAAGGCTCTTGAGAATTGATCCATCATAGCTCCATATCGACTCTGAGAGATGTATTTCGACCTGACAGACCAGAACATCCAGAAAGACATAGGTTAATATGTCCATTGCGGCCTTGAACAGACAAGGTGTTACCTCAGGGATTTAGGGGGTATTAGAGTGCCATCAAAATCTAGCCAAAGCCTCGCTAAATAACAACATCATCCTGAGGTGGGTTGAAAGGCATGACAGGTAATCGCTTTGCAGATTTTTCAGCCAAGGAAGCGGCTGGACTAAGAATTTTTGGACCCAGTGACACCTACGGCCCATGCTCAATCTCTGAAGAGATGGGATGGAATCAAAGAATGCAGTCTTACCAGAATTAACCTCGGCGACCCTAGGAAGCTGGCGCCAAAGAAATATCTAATGATTACCAGGAAAAACCAACGCTCAACAGTAGGATTTCTCACTGGACGGAGTTAATTGAAGAAATACCTCCATATTATAGGGCTAGTGGACACACATCCATGCAGGATATGAGAACAGAAAGAGGAAACTATCAGGCATATCTTATGTGAGTGTCCGGAGTTATCGTCAATAAGAAAGTGTATGTTTGGCGAGTATTGACCTACACCTGCCGATATAAAGAAGATATCTCCTAGGCACCTTTCCACTTTTCTAGAAAGGACAGTATGGACGATGACCAAGGAGGACAACTCCTAGGGAGGATGTACAAAGGATCACATCTAGCCTACACTCAACCTCCCTACTCTACAGATAGAGATGTTCAGTGAGGTACAATTAATATTGAAAATCAGAAGTAAAACCTCAAAATGGATTTCATCTTTTCCTTTCCGTTAAAGTTCTCTTGGTGTTTTCTATCGCTTCAAAATACATTATTATTGAATAATGTTTCAATTTTGCTAGCCTAGATTCCTATATTGAAAATAGAAGAAACAAACATAAATACGAGTTCATTGTTCAAGATTGCGACATTTTGTATGCTACCTTCATTATTTTTCTCGCAGGAAGAGCCACTGCAAGTACCCAAGACATTCTAAGAGTAAGTGTTTCTGAAATTTTAATATTTATTCTCGACGTGAAGGCGACTGTAACGTTAGTGACCATCAAAACAATTGAGATTGTTGGTTTATCATGAGTGCCGTCAAATAACACAATTTTTGAAACTACAGATGTTCAAAAAATGTCTACCTCAGTAGCAGACTGCAATTTCGGCATACAAATACTGGAAATATTATAATTATTTATAATATAATAATTATCTTCAGTCGTGAAAATCTCCATTCTTATGAATTCTGAAGACTTGAGTTCACAAAAATTTGAAAGTATCTAGGATTATGAATAACATGCAGAAGGATGACATGAATGAGAAATTCACAAGTCACAGATTCTACGTGAATTTGTCGATACTGTTAAAGACTCGAACATGGAGATCCGACCCATGATGAAGAATAATACAAGAAGTCATTCAAGCCACAATTATGATAATAATTATACAAATTTCACAATAAATTCCATAAGGGGCGCATTTTTCTAGACAGTAACTTCATCATTCAGACTGGCACTAGATCAGATGCTACAGTATCCGATTTGTGGAGCACAGTAAAATAATATCAAAACTCTGTTCAGTTAAGGAACACTGGGTTCAGAAAAACTCCTTTCGTTTTCTTGTAGACCTATATTATCGTAATTGAAAGAGCTGAATTGCTGTGAGTGCTGAATTTTAGTTGGTCCTATCACAGGCCAAAGAGTATCGACAACCTGGTATACCAAATCCAGTTCAACTAAAGAACGAAGCCGAAGGTCTTACATAAGTTGATATATTGGTGAAGGAGAAACAACTGCCATATAATCGTTATTCGGGGAGATACCCTAGAGGAGTAGTAAAGTAACCGACCTGAACATTTTAGAATCACAACTCAATCTCACGAGTTTCAATTTTCAGCATCGTGTAGAATTGTGGAAAATTAGTGCTGATCATTTTCAATACTGGTCATAGTATCAATGATGTCGATGTATCAATGATGTCTTTTGAGGAAAAGGAAGTTAACCATAATATCATCCTGTCAATGCAATGAATATTTCGAGAACATACACACATCCTTTTGTGAGTCATTTTTTTTCGTTCAACTTCACAAACCGCAACATCAATGCTGTCTCATCAAAAGTTCTAACAATTTTCATGGAGATAATTTCTTGTTCGCTCTCCACACTTACGCAAGTATCGCCGCCAAACTTGGAACTTCAACTCATATAAATGATTGCAGTCTAACATAAAAGAGTGAGCGCATTAGGAAAATTGTTCCGAAAGGATTTTCTACTATAGATTTTCCACCATTTGAAGTAGCGAGCAAAGTTAAGAGGATAACACTGAATGAATAGTGGATTCACTTCACCATTGTGAGGCTTTTGATATATATAAGTATCCTTCGGAAGATTTTAGTTACATAGGTCGAGTGGATAGATTTAATTTTGAGTCATGTTTTGATGAAAAAATCATGCAGCAAAATTTATTTCTCTAGTTCGGACTTCCATTGTCTACTATTATTTGAAATATCTGAAAAACAGATGGAATTAAAAATTGAAATTAAAAGCTAGAAAGCTGAGATCCTTCACAGAGAGCAGGAACGTTGGTTTGAGAAGAAGTTCAAAGAAGCTGCATATACGATACATTCAGCCAAGCTAGCGTAAAGATACGCAACATATGGAAACAGTCAATCAAGCAAAAAAAACGGTCAACTTTCGCTAAACCGGTGAAGCGGAGAGAGGGGAAAGGGGATCATGGATACTAACAATCGTAAAAGCGTGAAGTAACTTGGTTGATTGTTTTTTATTTTTATTTTCAATTTTATATTTAATTTTCCTTTGTTCAAATCTTAATTTTTGACTTTTTTTGTTTAATTGTAATTTTAGTTCACCTTTTATTGCTTTTTATAATTGTTATTATCTGCTATTCATTTCAATTTTCAATTTTATGTGTTTTTTAGAGATTTCAAATCATATTAAATCTCATTAGACAACGGAAGTCTGAACTAGTAAAATTCACCTTGAAATATTGTCAACTACTTTTAAAACAAACGTTGAAATACATTTCATTTTCAACTTCTTGTCGAGCGACATAAGCTTTCAACAACTTATGCTTAATGAAAATGGTTATTAACAATTATATAATCAACAAACAGTGAAGTAGAGTTGTGAAATGGGCATATACGTGTTATTCATAAACCGGTTACTGACAGTATTTTCCTGACAGTTAGTTGACACAAGATCCCTTGTATAAAGCATTTGTGACTTAATACTAGACAGCACTGTTTTGACCTGTCATAGCTCTCATCAGTGATACTGGACTATACGAAGACTGAATTGTTAGAATCTTACTAGTCCGTTATTCACTACGAAAAGCTACTCTGTTACCGTTCAAAAATGTGTTAGTTTTCAAAAAATTAGGTTTGTGAAGATCAAATCGTGAGGTGCAGTTTATGAAAAATCTCATATTAGTCTCTAGACGACTCTTGGAGTCGAAACTGAAGAAACAAGACTAAGATGATATGTGTTTTGATCACTTTGTTGTGTATGGAAGGAAAGAATAAGCTTTTCTCGAACATATAAGCTATAGGACAAACATCATGATCTGCCCAACGACTGTTAGAGCTTCGGGAAAATCATGGATTGACGCATTGAGCAAAATATGGATGTCCCTTCATCGCTGTAGGTGATCTACTCGATCGGTTTCGGCATGGTCCTGTTGCTGGACGAACAAGAAACATCTGCGAGACTTACCTCTGTGAGGTATCTTGCATTAATGTCTGTCGTATATCTGTATCTCTGTATCTGTAGAGTAGGGAGGGTGAGTGTAGACTCACAGCACTTAGGCCACATGTGACCCATTGTACATCCTCTCGAGGAGTTGTCCTCCTAGGTAATCGTCCATCCTGTCCTTTCCAAAAAGGTGAATGAGTCACTAGGAGATATCCCCTTTATATTGGCAGGTGTAGGCCAAGACTCGCCAAACATACACTCTCTTTGGCAACCTTGAGGTGTCTCATGGTGGTCTCCGCGAAGGTTTTGGAAGGTGCAGCGATATTACTGTCGTTGCGCGGCTTCTTCAACCTGCTTTTCTGCAGGGGAAGCCGGTTTCTTGCCTTTATTCAAGGCAGAGCTCTTAGCGCCCGTCGCAGGAAGTGCCCTTACAGTTGGAGGTGATCTGCTGTGTTCCAAGCGGTAAATTGGGGTGGGCATTTTTGTTAATTATCAGCCACCGCCTGAGATTGAGGTGAGCACTTCGGTCATGCCTCGTGATTGGTTATTGTTTTTGTTGTTTCGGTGTTTGTTTCATTCATGTGTGTTCCCACGAGTAGCAAGTGAAAAGAGTTGATCACCTCTGGCAGAGCCCCGCATTACCAGACGTAGGCTGATTACAATGAGGTTTCGCCCAGTTCGCCAAGGAGATCGTTCGTAATCGAATATCTCCCAGCGACCATTCAGCTGTCGGTACGATTCCTCATACATTAGCTTGGGTAGGCTGATCCACGGTGGCATGTTTTGCAAAGGCTTTTGTGGAGTTTTAGTTCTCGTCACCTTACTCATTTCTGCCACTGACCAGGAGTCCGGCGACCTCGTCTGTTAGGCCACATTGGCTTCCCGGACAGGGCCTCCAGTCCCATGGCCGTTCCCCTATCCGCCACCTGGGGACGCGCCCGATAGGTAGCCTAACCCACGGGGTCTGTCGTATATAATTCAATGTCCAGCGAGGTATTAGCCACATAAATAGTTGTTTTTTGACAGGCATCAACCAGAATCTACTGTACTGGTACATTGGAGGAGATGAATGTTTCGTTATCTCATTTCGAAATATTTATTTTCTCACATGTATGGTATCTTCGATAGCGTCTTTGGAATTATTTTGATTTCTGTTAGAGTATTGTTACATGGGCTATTCCGTTTTCCCTTGGGGCTTGATTTACAAAGTGAAACTGTTACTAAATAACAATATTCATCTTAGACGGAGGTTTGGACTTCTTGGACTTTTCAGTAGTTTGTATTATGCAGCAACTTCCCGGAGAGAAATTTTCAGTTTGCCCTCTATTACAATTTGGCTCTATTGATTTAGCTTTATATATTTTTCAGTTTGTTGATAGTCGGTAGCCAGGCGGGTCGACGTGGGTGCTTTATTCACTCACTCGAATTGACTACCGTATTGATCGGTGATTCAAGCCCTAGTCTGAACGATCGATTTTCACTTGATATCGTCCAACTCGTGTAAGAAATCACACGTTGTTGAGGGTTGTCGATCGTGGGGGTGCGACAGCTGGTTGACGGAAAAAGATATCAGAAAGAGATTGAACAGATATACCCAAAAACACATTGATAAGTAATGAAAAACTATTTAAATGTAACGTTCCGTTTTTCTAGTGCTAATTTCATATTGTTTGTAAATCAATCTGCACACAAAATAAACCTTTTCCTTCTCAATATCAAATTGGGAATTATAACATACCCAATATCTAAATTCCTATTTTCATTTCTATTTTCAGTTTTACGGATCTGAGATTCTTCTGAGCTGTCTTCGGTAGCGTTACCAAACGAATATAAATCGGAATATTGACATTCCAAAGCCACACTATTTGTTTTGATTATTTTATCTGTATCACGGTTAGGTATGCAAATAGACGTCAGATAAATATTCTTCTTCTTTTGTTCAGTTACAGAATCCATTTTCAAAGAGTAATGTTATAAAGTCAGGAAATTCATTTTCACCATGTAGGGTCACATTAGAAGGTAGACATAGAGAGATCTTTATTTTTATGTCATTCATAGAATCGCTGGACTTTGTTTATATGTCTATTTTAATTGATGAGAAAAGATTTTGAACTTTGAACTGATACCGATTCGGAGTAGGTTGAAGGAAATTGTGGAACGGTCGTTTCTGAGTCTATTGTGGTGACAAAAATTATAATTTATTTCTGATTGTCATCCATATAGGTGAATTCCAACTTTAAAGGTATTCATGGGTTGGAAATTGAATGGGCAAAATATTGAATTATGTTATAAAGTTGTGAATTATAACTAACCCTAGAATGATTTTTTGACTGTAGTTTTTTTATTCTGATTCTGCCAAGCAAATTCAAAAGTGAACTGAATCAGAATCGGTAACTAAATAAATTTGAACCTACCATTCAGGAAAAAGTGAACCTAATATTAAAGAAAAATAGGGAATCAAGCTCAGTGAAGCGTAGTAAAACAATATTAGAAACAACTGAAAGGACGAAACCAAAATCAGTTGAGATAAAGAGCACCAATACATGGGAGTTGGGAGAGAGCATCAAGGGAGTGTCTAGGGTAGCTGCGGGAGACTGCCAGAATCCCGGATTGCCTGGATCTGAGAAGTTGGAGCGGGAGGTCACCAGTCATCGGTTTTGATTTTCATTGATGGTTCCAGAAGATAGGATTTCCATCTGAGTTACCCTTTGGAAAAATCTTGTATCGGTTAAATATTCTTATTGAGGCCATCATTGGACAAAACTCATTCTTAAACACCGATACTCTGGTTCATTTATACAAGAATCAGTCCCTTCTTTATTTTTGATTCATAAAATTTTTACATTGAACCGATTTTCCTTGTTTAATTGGTAGTCTGGAAGTGTTTCCTATACCTGTGTAGCAACGTTGATCTACAGTGACGAGTATTGAAAAGGGTGCCCTATTTCTATAAAATTCTGTAGATGGCGCCCAAATAAGGACTTGGATTTGGTAACCCTTTTCAGCACCCAGTATTGAGCCTTTACAAAAATTCAAGAAACGATCCACGCTCTTTCCTGCGCATAATGCACAGCTATTCATGGCACTTATTCCGTTATCTTACTCTGAATTCAGAAAAAAGTAAGGTAACGTTACATAATATGATTTCTCATTGATACCGATCTGACTTTGGAATCGAGGATTTTGGATTTCGAATGGGGTTTCTTTACTCTCACCACGATTTCTTTCAGAGATGACCGTGCTAGGACAGATCGTCAGCACTAATCGGTCTATTGTTGAACGTGATAACTTCTTGTTTCTAATTGAACTGATAAATTCATGTAATGTCAGTAAGTACTTTATTGGATAATGTGAATTTTTAGATGAATCAACTCCATTTTTTAAACTCTTTCCATCCATTTCAATACATCCGAATGAAACTCAATTTCGTTTGAATCATCTGAACGAACATCAACTGTGTGAACACACGAAGTCCTCTGGATTAATTTTGATGGCCACTCAAATCGACAAAGATAAATTTCTGATGTGTGTTTCCAGCATACACAATACTATCAAGGGGGAACAAATCAAGTCCAGAACTTCAATCAATAGCAATAAGCCGAGAACCAGGGCTGAATTTCCTCCGATAACACTTGAAGCAAATTACGAACGCCATTTGTGTTCGTATACAAAGCTACAGGTCATTTGTCATCAGCCTCGGGTGAGTGCAACTCTCATAAAAAATTACCGACAACGATATATGGCCAGCCATTATTAATTCCAGTTAGAAAATAACTCGCATGTCACAAAAACAAACGAAATATTACGGGCACAGTAACCTCGGCTTACGTCAGCGACAAACGACCTTTTACCTTTTCAGAGCTGAACTTTAACCTACTCTGAAATTTAGCGAAAACGTCGTTCATTCGAATAGGAACTAAAAAATCATTGAGATGAATTGGTTTTCAGGTTGAAATAATGGAATAGTTTACCGTGAATATGTGATAAGTATAAAGGTCCCGATCTCAGTCTATATCCATTGATATTGACTTACCCTGAGGTGAAACACCGCCACTGACAAGAGGTAACAACAGTGAAGAACTCTTTCCGCGGCAGGTATCAACATAAATTCTGACATATGTGGTCATCGAAACTGTCGGGGAAAAGCAAAGTTGCTGCTACAAATATGATTACCGTTTCAATCCTACTCTACTCCTTTGGAGTAGTGGAGTAAATTCAGAACGAGCTGTATCAACACCAGAAAAATGATACATTTCCATAGGAGTTTGCGTCCCAAATCGTTAGTTCCTCCAACAGGGAGGCCATGGACTTTTGAGTTTGAGTGTATACATGATATGATGACACTGGATGAAGCAGTTGAAGTCATCAGGATATACTTCTCTGCATATTCCGCGATCATGTGAGATCAGGTATATCAGCATATCAGCATATCTCTTCAGGGCAGCTGCCACAGCGGATGATAGACTCAGTTCAATTTTCGACAATGAGCGACGTGAATACAACTCTGTCACCGAGTCGGAACCAGTTCAGTGAAAGCCCCAACAGCCAATCAGCAGATTTCACTTCACTTCTGTACCAACACAAGGATGCGCCAATGCGTAGTCTTCTTTGATAACATTAAAAACTCCACCTCATCGAATTATCGACCTCCGCTTTTCTCATGTCGAGTGGACTGAAGTTAGAAACTGAGGGGTTCATCATGGCTTATCAGGATGATGTATTCAACACCTCAGTCTACTGCAGTCGCGTGATGAATGGATATACATGTTCTTGACACAATGTGCAGAGCCGCCGCGAGGCGCCTGAGACCATAATGCCCTTGCTGTCAGCATATCCAATATATGTAGTCTCAGCCCATTTTCGTCGACGAAACACAACCCTAAGAATGCTTGATTACCATCTACGGCACTATTATGGTATTGACACCGGTGTTGTTCTACACTCCGGGTGATTTTGAATATGTTGTGGGAAATTATAAGTGCCGAAATCACTTGAAACTATTCATTTTCCCCCCTCAGGCTCATACAAGCTAATGAGCCTGCTGTAGTTCTTCTTGATCATCAGAGCCAAACGATATTTGTCGTGAAGTTCTCAGCGTCCAGTAAGACGTACATCGTCTATGAAGAGGAAAAACCAATTTTCACTTCAATTTTTTGTGGACTCTATCCCACCTACTCTTTTGAGATAGTGGTTCTGACTTTTGTAGTCCTTGGTGAAATAATTCCGTCTCTACTCTCGAATCTCAAGATCATTTCGGCTTGTCGCACGATGGCAAAAATTTCGGACGGACAAATGCAATAGGCTATTATTTTTGACTGGTCTGCTCAGGTCATATGATTATTGGACTCAATAATCACTTCCATGGTGTGGAGAGTGATCAATGGTTAATAATGCTGTCGCGCCCCCTCTCAACTGTGTCAGAGCTTCGTAAAATGTCCCCGACTCATAGGGAGAAAATGATTTTATCGCAGTGATTGTTCTATTTGTTCAAGTCCTTGATGAAATGATGCCTTTGTTACAATTCTAAGGTCACGCCGGCTGGACTCTTTGAAGTAGAAATCTTGCACAGATAAATAGAAGAAGCTCATTGCGTCTGCTTAGAGTATATGATTCTCCAGGGCTAACCAACCGGTTGACCCAAAACTTGGTTCTTGGTAATCGAGGAAGGAATCTCCACAATCGACCCGCTCGGAGGGGTCAGAGGCAAGGTGGTGGGGCCCATAAGGATGATTTGCCTACCGATGACAACTCTAATAATTACAACGGGCGCTTTGAGTGAATGCATGAACTAAGAGTACTGAGCCCGTTCGGAGAGGGTATATGATGAGAATGCATGCTGAGTGGTATGGAACATATCTGGAGAATGTCGCCTTTTTCGTCCATAATATCAGGGATTACGCATCATATCTTCAGCGTCAGGGCTATACAGCTCGTTAATAGCCTGCTAACGAAGTGGTAGAAGTGACAGTTCTATCACACATTGGCATGGCTGGAGAGCAGACTTTCATCATGCCACTGATGGAGACATTCAAAACGCGCTGGGCGCTTCATAGAATTAAGCCCCTGAAGCCACAGGAACTGGCTTGTTTGGATGCAGTGATCCATGTTGTTCTAACAGAAGTGGCAAATCAACACCGCCGTGTACAGCTTTGTCCAATCGCATTTCTAATCTGAAAGACAAAATTTCAGCCTTGCGGTTCAGATGATTGAATGGCGTGAACACAAGATGGAGGCTAGGATCCAGCCGGCTAGACAACAAACATTCGCACGCCTTGACACTTTGGGTCAAGGCGTGCTGCGGACCACTAAACGGCACTACCCTGATAGGATACTAGTGTTTACTAAGAAGTCACTAGTGAAGCGAGCAAGAAGTATCGCAAAAATAGGTTCCGCGAGAAATCATCTCGCTTATTCCAAGAGCCTCCACATGTTATGGATAATCCGTCGACCGCTGATTCAATGCTATTTTTCTGGAAAGACATCTATGAGCACCCGCGGCCACTCAACTTGGACACTCCAGCCCTAGCTCACTTTGAAATTTCGAGCAGAGAGCTTCGACAGCCTGAGCTCAATGAATTGCACAACCAGAAAGCCCCGGATGACGTTCAGAGAGCCCTGGTGTGTTCCAAGAACTTTGCTTCTCCAGGACCAGTTGAACTAAACACTTATTGGTAGACAAAACTACCAAGCAATCACTGCTATGTGGCTGGAATTTTCAACTCATAGCTTAATGAAGAACTGGTTTGTCAAGGAGCGGACAGTTCTGATCCCTGAAAGCGAAATTACAGACCGAGTTTTCACACAAATATTTGAGCAGAGAGGATCGAAGAAAGAAGGAGCTTCATGAACTACGCAACCGGATAACCCTGAATGACGTTCGGAGATGGACTGAATACTTATTGGTAAAAAAACTTTCAAGCAATCACTGCTTGTGGCTAGAGTTTTCAACTCATAGCTGAATGAACAGCTGGTTTGTCGAGGGACGGGCAGTTCTCATCACCAAAAGCGAAATTACAGATCGAGTCTTCGCACGGATATTTGAGAAGCGAGGGTAGAAGAAAGAAGTCGGCTTATATAAAGAGAATCTTCTCATCGATATATCTGTAACGCAAGACTCGATACAGTATAAGCGTTACCTCTCTATGGTTTGCAACAATCTGTTTGGAAGCCTGTTTCATCTTCAATACTAGTGATTATTTTTTTGTGTAGCGTTTCTAGTGAATATTATTTGTTTTAGTTTCTATATGAATGTTGGATGTGCAAATTGAAGGATAAAGCGATTCCTTCATAATCCAATATCCGTAGGAAGAAGTAGTTGTTTTGTTAGCTTATTCATTTCAGTTCCATCCGTAATAAATGTCTATGAATGTTCTATATATTATGTTGAAGAGATTAACGTGAATTTGTTAATTTTTTTTTTCGTTTGTTCTATGTAGCATTCGGAAAAAGGAATAAAAATATTGTTCAAACCAAATATCTCCCAAACAGAAACGAGTATAGAGTTTTATCCCTTAAACCAATGCCTATATATCCCAGTACGCCCAACTTTTCGAAATCTAAGAAAAACATCTTTATACGAAATGAATTCCTACAATGAACACCGCATTCGAGAACGCAGTGGAAAATGTTGTAAGTATTTCATTTTATGGTTCATAACTTTCACATTATGGCAACTTTGATGCCATAAATTCGTCGAAGAAAAATATTCCTATCACCCCTATTCCACTTCAGAGTGTTAAATTGAGCAATGTATTGAAACATTTGTTAAAAAATCTAAAAATATGTTGCCTATGTGACTGAAAAAATTGTAGAGAAATAATGGATCACACACTCGGATACAATATCGAGTGGACTAGTTTCAGAAGAGGAAATAAAATTCTTCAAAAATTAATAAGCAAGTTATGTTTTTCCAACATTTGTTCGTTAAAATTAACCCCGATGCAGTTGTTTGTGATATTCCCACTATAAAAGACTAGTTGTTGCCTGCGGCTTCACCCGCAAAGAATTTCGTTTGTCACATTAAGTTTCGTGACATACCATTTCAAACAAATAATTACAATATTTTCTATTAACCTTAAACTTCAGATTTCCAACTTCAAAACAGACGAAATTCAATACAATCTTGGAGCCCCTATCTTCCCCTTTGTGACTAAAAATTTCCTTTCTCGATGCTTATTTATGCTATACAAAGAACCTACCTGCATATTTTAAAATTCTAGCTCCAGTAGCTTCGGCTGCACGTTAATTTAAATACATGCAACAGCTAAAACTTTATATTTTTACTTTAAAAATACAGTTACTAAAAAAAATAGGACAATTCTACTGAGTAGTGAATAGCTTCAAGAATTGAATTATGTTATATATAAATAAATTCGCAACACTAACACAACCGTCAACGACGTCTGCCCTCACGCGTCTGCCCAGATTCGGGTCGCGTTCTCGGCAATGACGCTCCTTTGCTCAGACCGCCCTTCTACCTCCGCGCATCGTCTCTCGTCGCCTTACAGTAGATGCGATGCATAATGGCTTATTGCGTTGCGTCAAATCAATAGGTTAACGAAACCGCGACCAATGTTTTTCTATACATTAGCTTGCTGAAACAAGCTGGCTGAAACTAGGAATTTGAAAAAAAATAAGAATAAACAACATTGCAACAACAAATTTCCAAGACAACACCAACAAACGTTTGTTTCGTGTCGTTTTGTGTTGGTGTTGTCTCGGAAATTTGTTGTTGCAATGTTTTTTTTATTTAAATTTTTTTTTAATATGCATCTAATATGTCTGATGGTTTTTAAAATAGTGATATTATCAACACAAAAAAAAACTTTTTGAGCCCTGACCAAGAATTTAATTAAATTCGAAACACCGGAAAGAATATATTTTTTTTAGGAAAAAACGGATCCTATTTTCCAACCAACCCCTTTTTCAGAAAACATTATTGGATCACTGAACTAGTTAACTGAATATATATTACCGCTGGAGAGAAAGAAAACTTTTTTTGTAGTGAATTTAATTTCCAAAAAATTATCATAATGATTTTTTTCAATGTTTTCGACACCGATAAATCGAGTTGAAACCAAAAAAAAATGTTTCTGTGTTATTCATATGGGAGCTAAGCTTCCAATTGACACAAAAAATTCTAACCGGATTTTTTGTTCTATAAATGGTCAGATTTCCAGGTAGGGCCGATGAAAAAAAATATCGCCTAAAAATGAAATAATCTAATGTAAGTATATGTATATACATATAGATGAAGCTGAAGATGTTTCACTTCAGTCGTGTGGTTAAAGCACATTTGCTTTTTTTTCAAGAACATATATCATTTCCTCCATTTTGTTTTTCTTTCCAAACGTGACTTGTTCATGTAATTTAATGCCTCGCATTCCACGAAAACTCCCCTTTTGTAGATATTCAATACAACCGCCAAGGCAGAAGTATATTATAAAGGGTGGCAATAATTAAATCTTATCTCGAACAAAATGTTACCCTCAAAGTGAAATTTAAGTCTCTAAAGTATATTTGCCACCGTAGAAGTCATATTTAACCACATTAAAACGTTTTTATCTTCCGCAGTTACATTCTACATTATCCGTTTGTTTTTTATGGCGTTACACATTCACCGCTCACTCGAAAGGATAATAATAACTTTTCTGGTACAGCTTGAAAATAATAGTTGAGATATCAAACAATGTGAAATAATAAAATAAATAATAAATAATAAATGAAATAATAAAAATTAATGAATTGACCACGATACTACATTGTGATGAATTATTCATCACTACTAAACTAAGTGTCCTATATTCTGACCAGTGTTCTATTCCAAAACAAGTACTTTTCCAAAATACTAGAACTGCAATACTTTTTTCGACGCGTGTTTCATCATCCAAGTTGGTGTTATCGGAAGATGAAGTAGACTGGTTGGCGAAACGCGCGTTTTGTATAAACTTTTGTTAGGAAAAATTTTACCACATAGCATTCTACTGAAGATTTTTTCTATATTTTTGTCGTACATACGTCCTTTCTTCATAGCACATGTAGTGAATAATCTGTTTCTTACGTACCTACCTGAGTTAATTTTACTTTTTCTTTATATCAACGGCATCAAATGTTTGGTCGTGTTTTGACTAGGCAATGTCAATAACTACACGAGCCACCTAGGGAGCATCATGGCTATTTGCAGTCTATCAGCCAGAATCGTTCCAACACTGAAGAAATGTACAGAATTTCATATTCAAAAAACACTTTATTGTGAAATTTTTACCAAACAGTTTCACAAAAACCGAACACCACAAAGTATTATTCGAGTACTTTTCATTAGTTTGGACTTCCATTGTCAATATTATATGAAATTATTTGAAATTCCTGAAAGACAGCCAGAGTGGACAGCCTTCACACCATCGTACCGGTCGAATAAGCACTCCAAATAAGACCCAGAAAGCAAACGGGGCCCTGGAAGATAGAAGAAACTCACTTATAAAAGTAATTATGGGATTACCAGGATGTTGTGTACGAAACTGTTATTTCCAACTGAAGGGCGAATTCTCTACACAAGATGAGGGATTGCCAATGGGATAGCCAATTAGAGCAGTTATAGCCAATACATATAGGGAGTGGTGTGAAACTCTGGCCATTGAAGAAGCTCACAAGAAATCACAAGTCTGGTTGAGATACGCTGACGACACCTTCATAATATGAAACATATCAACAGCGTAAGACCTTCCATCATTTTCACAATGGAGAAGGAAAACCACAACGAATTGCCATTCTCAGACGTATTGGTGATGAGGACCGACACTAAGTGGAGAACATCTGTATACCGAAAATCAACTCACACAAGACAGTATCTGAACCACGAATCCAATCAGCATCAATCGAATGAAAGAGGAATTATCAAGACTCTATTAAATCATGCTTTCTGGCTCTGTGATACGAAGGAAAGTATCTAGAAGGAACTAGACAACATCAAAAATGATCTTCACCGAAATGGCTACTCCCAAGCGATAATACAACAGACTTTGGCTGAGAGATAGCAAGAGCCCCGCAAGAAAGAGAAGCCGTCACAACCAGTACTTGTACTACCGTACTTCAGAGGATTATCGGCAAGTATAAGAAGAATTGGGTCCAAGTACAACATCAGAATCTGCTTCAGATCCAGAAACACTATCTGTAGCAGCCTCACGAAAACCAGGCTACCAAACGCGAACTGAAACGCTATCAAACTGAGAAGTCATTGAAGTCATTGCCGAGCACAAGAAATAGTCACAGCAAGGGAAAACCATCAAATATGTAATAACATAGAATGTTTGGACCCATCAACATAACATCGAGTGGTCCCAAGCTGAGATCATACACATGGAGGAACACTGGTTCAGGAGGGAATTCAAAGAAGTCTCATACATGTTGACCAACAACATATTCAGCCGAGTTAGCGTAGAGATATGCAAAATATGGAAACCCATAATCAATCAAAGCAAATCATAAGCAAAAAATGGCCAACTCACGCCAAACGGGCATCTCACACTAAACCTGTGGAGCGGAAAGAGGAGAGAGGAGATAAGTGAAAGTACTCGAATGACCCATGAATAATCATCTCTCGGAGAAGTTAGTCCAATCATCACCTGAAGACGAATGTTGATGCTAACAACCGAAAAGTCAAGTTACTTTATTTTTTTATTATTCATTTTTTGTTCATTTGTTCTCTTTTTTACTTGTATTTGTGTAACTCCATTTCAGAGATATTTTGCCAAATAGAATTGTTATTTTCAGCTATTGTTTTCAATTTTTCATTTGTATAGGTTTTTTTAGGGATTTCAAATCATTTTGTTCAATATAAGACAATGGAAGTCCGAACTAATGAAATCATTCATAAAACATTGTCAATCACCTTCAAACAAACATTTTTCGAATACGTTATGGATTTTCATCAAGTATCAGCTGATTTTATCATATATCAAAATTTTGATTATTGGCAATGAAATTTCAAGAATTCAGTTTGTCATCCTTCAATCCGCTATAACTTCTTCATCTTCTTTTCTAAATCAAATAATGATTTTTTTTTTGGTTTTTGTGCTGGCTTCAGAGCCAGCACAAAAATTCATTATTCATATACATAAAAACCGATAAATCAACAAAGTTGCCTCCAATTCATTTATAGTAGTCAGGGACCGTTCAACTATTATGTAAGCATATTTATTGCATTTATCCACCCACCCTCCCCATCCCGCTTGTCAGCAGAAGTGAGCAAAGCTCTCAACCCCCTACCATGCTTACGTAAACATTTTTATATACATTTTTCTTTAAACTAATTCCACTTTTTTATTGACTCGTGAGCAGCAGTTATAATTCCAGAAATGAAAAAATTGATCAAGGTTAGATGACTTAAACGCACATAATGTTCATTTAAACAAACTTTATGAAAACAGTATTCAACAAGCCAGTCTAAAGGGTGACGGAGCTAGGGTCCAGGCTGAACGAAATCAAGATGACGAACATGGTATTCAACAAAGAGTTAAGTCAAATATTATAACCTTAAGTAATATTACGAACGAAAGAAACTCCTTTGAAATTTTTGGTATACAAATTAATGCCAATTACCAGTCTTTAGTCTATGTCACACGAATCCATGATTCTAAATTATCAATGAAATTGGATATTTGATGCTCAATGTTATATGTATGCTTTCTTCCATCCAGTTTTAGAGTGTCTATGTCATTCTCATGGAACCATTCAAGTTCGTGGTCCTCTGAATTTTATATAATGCATATCAATTCATTATCACGACGGGTTCTTCTCTTATAGGCCTAACTTTGACATCAGTGTGCGTGTTTTCTTTTTCAAGGATCTTCTCGATGTGACGATTTATTGACATCACGAAAGCATGATAAAGAACACACGTTTTGTATGTCCGATTTGAAAGCTTTAATTTTGCCGTCGGACGAAAATAATCGTGAAGCATTTGCAGGAATCTTTGAGTAAAGTAGTTAAACGTAGAACTGAATTGTCTGGAAGATTAATACATTTCTTGCCATCATCCAAAACTAAGTCATCATCTATTTGTTTTACTTTTACTGATGGTGGAAGAAACATGTTGTCTAGTTATCTAAATACTTCCTGGACACTTCCTGGAAAACAGCATTCTATGTTTCTTCATTTCACAATATGTAGCAACTATTGGCTTTCACGCACATGTTCTATATACTATTTAATATATACCCTCCAATGTCTAGGAAATGAAAAAGATCTTGTTCGCTCGGCCCAACATATTGAAACAAGTGAATAGCGCACGGTTATTCCCTTACTCCATTCTAAGCGAGTACCTGAACGTAAACATTATAAAAAATTTCAAAAAATGCGTTTCATTCTTAAACAAAGGCAATGTGTAGGTTGCCATTTGTAAACTGCTAACGTGATCACCATCTAGGCTCCCGCCCCTCACGTCATCAAAAATAAGCAGAGCAAAGACATCCGCCCTCTATTGTTCTGACGTAATATTTAAATGCCTCCTAGGCCCCAGAGGACTGCGATATTCTTTGTAGTGGAAGAATTTATCACAAGAGAATAAAAAATAGGCTTCTAGACCTGATGGACCTTATGTCTGTACGGAGTGAATATGAGATCAGATCGATGGTGTGAGAGAAATATTGCAATTATAAACAGGATTGTCAGCCACTGCGGCAGAAAGTAACAGTGCAGACCAATTAGAAAAACCCAGCAAACGTGCGAAATATTATTCAGTAAGAATTTGCATAGAAACCCTGCCATGCCGTCAAAACCGTCCCTTGAGTCCGCAGCCGTCACTTCTATCATGCCCACCCTTTGAAATTATAAATACGTAGGTAACCAAAATGTAGCTCAACAGACACTTGTTGCTGGAACTTCGGAATATACATTTCGTCCTCGCAGACAACACATATATTACTGATGGTGTCTGCCGTAGTAGTAGACGAAACGTTTGGTACATCAATTTTCATTCAACTTAGGACTAATAGCTTGAATTCCGCCTTGGAAGTCTATGTACCTATACAAATTCTATTGTTGAAAATCTCCATCACATCTTGGTTTAGTATCAGTAAAAATTAAGGGACTGGCTTGAACGTTTGAAGTTCATTTGCTTTAGATTTGTTTACTGCCAGTCTTCAAGTATAGCCCACTGACTAATGAGAAAGTTTTTCTTCCTCATTCAGAGGAATCGGGCAAATTACGGATGTGCAGTTGGTTGGTAC
>WOGP01001208.1:0-19986 GCA_015342065.1 Leptinotarsa undecemlineata | reverse complement strand
ATATGTTTTCATATTTCTATTGCTCTGAGCGTTTTCTACAATGAATTTCGAAAACCTTTTATGATCATCTGAAACATATCTACAACAATAATATATTATATAGGTCTCTAAAATACGCAACTTTGCCACAATTTAACCGACACTCTACCTATTATCGTTTACGAGATCCCCATGTAGAGAAACAAATTTGAAAAGCCCTTTATATGCCCATACATGGATCTTAAACTTATGTTCATTATACTCCCATTATACTCTCATTATACTCCCAATCATCTTCTAACATTGTAGTGTATTCATATAACAATGAACATATGCCCTGAAGGTGCTAAATTTAGAGGAACAGGGTGCTAACATTTTAACAAAAAAAAATGTTTACGGTAATTTTGGTATGAGACTAGATATTTTTGTGGAACGTAGTACGCATGTATCAAAAAGCATTTTTTGCTATTCAACATGTAGTAAAATTCATACACTGGCATATGGAGATTGAATTAACTGTGAATTTGTGAAATGATAATAATAATAATAATAATAATTAGATGTTGCACATTTAGTTTTGAGATCTTACTCAATTTCATAACGTGCTAACGAATGCGAAAACCGTAAGTCAAAAAAACATATTTACTCAGAAATCAATTGTAATGTAAAAGGTGCTTTGAACAAAGCATTGGTATCACTTTTTGAAATTGTTTCGTAAAAATTCCGCATAACTTTGATCAACAGGAAAGGACTTCTACTCTGAATGTGTTTCCAGTTTTACAGCGCTCCGAAGTTGACTGGGTTCTTGAATACGTACTCGCGAGAATACGACAAAAACGAACGCTTTGTTTTCTATCACATATATTTTTAATGATATAATTTATCGTTTTCTTAACACGCTTATGTTGTTTATCATTTATTATCGAGCCTTTTTTCCCACCATCTATAAGGTCTTTCTTTACGTGGCTGAGTAGGCCCCAATCACCAGAACAATCGAAGCACAGTGCAGAACATTTGAGACCTGCTTTTCGCCAACCACACATACGTCCACAGTTGCCCTTGCATCTGCAGAAAATGAATTTCAGAAGTTCGGGGGGTGCTACAGGATTAGGAGCTTTCACCAATTTGAAAAAAAAATCAGTACTTTTGTTATTTTTTATCTTTAATTTCACTATAAAAAGTAAGAAAACAAGGTTGTAGAAATGTCAATTTGCTACAAATGATGTTTTATAAATTTTTTTGTGGGGTTGCTACCTTTTTTAGCCATTTTTCCAAAATGGTGGTCGGCTGACAAGGGTTGCGACCACACAAACGTGAATATCAGCTTATAATAGCCCCCCTACACATAACAAAATTGAATCGCGTTTTCTGACGCAACCCTAAATGAAACTTTTCAATGGACTACATGAAATTCAGAAAGGAGCCTTGATGTTACTCTGAATTTTACTCGAAGATGTAAGAAAGAAATTGGGAATAATATGAAATGCAAATATAACTGAAAATTAATACTCACCCAATAGATATCATATATCAGAAGTACAACTCAGTGCCGTTACATGTTTTGTTCCTGAAAGAGACAAAGTTTTCAATGAAAATGCACACTAGTTTCAATGCTGGGAAATTTATAACCGTGGTATAATTGCATGAATACAAACCGACATTTCCAGACGGCTTTTCGTTAAAGCCGTCTGGAATCATTTCATTAAAGAGTGGAGGATTGATGGATGATATAAAAAATGAACGAGTCACCCCAATTGCAAAGTCAAGCTTCGACAAAAATCGCCGGAAAGAATTCGTTGTCTGTCCTTTCTACAGCTTCCACTGTGTCGATCCACCAGGTCTCATCAGTAGTGCTAGGCTGAATCACCGAACAATCCTAAAAAGGACAAGTCTGGAAGTAAAGGCTTGTCCTTGCCTTTTTAGGACAATTCAGACGAACAATGACATTTTTGAATTGGTGGTTTTCCAGTTACTCGCTTGTTTTTGACTTAGATTTAACAGTAATTATTTAAAGTGATCGAGAAATTACAAAACTCGATGGCCTTCAGAACAGAAAATAGTGACACTGAGTAATTATTGAATATTGTTATTATCAAAAAATTCTTGACCTACTACATATTGATGAGTTTAATGTTTAGGTTCCATTATCGAAAAGTACCAACACACTGCGATGGATTAATATCAAAATTGCATTTTTTAGCATTCAAGCTACGAAATCTTAGCAATTTTCTCATTTAAGATCAACAGAAAATTATATACTATGCTGAAGTGGAATCGAAGATGCGCTATGGTGTCAATTTCTGGTCAACTAATGCAGGTCTTTCCTTCAAAATAAACATCATCAGAAGTATCACTGGTATAAGTTACATAGAGTACTCTAAACATTTTTTCAGGAAATTAAAAATACTGACTTTACCTTGCTTGCATATAATGGAAACTTGTGTTTACGTTTTTCAAAATAACACTAGGCAAAAAATATATCAAGTTCCTTTAGCTCGAGGATGAATTGCTCTCAAAGGTCCTACTGTTGCAGGTCCTCGTTTTTTAAATGTTTCACCAAATGAAATATAAGAAAGCAAAACATTTATATGAAATTGTCAAAAAAAAATTAGGGATTCGATTTGATATCGAACCACTGAACTGCGTTCTAAAGAGGATTATCCTGACAGTAAAGGGTAGTACTGTTTAGGGCAAACCTAAATAGATACGTTATCTTCAAAAATAGGGTATTGTTTAACAACTTGGACGAGCCAATGTATCAAACCAGGTAAAGATTCAGCTTCAAATCTTTGAACCTAGTTAAAGATTCCATTATTTACAATGGTCTCAAAATGTTCAAACACCTTCCTGAAGCTATAAGAACCATAATGACCTAAGAGCTCTTAAGGAAGAGTTGAAAGACTTGCTTTCTGTGAGATCTTATTATAGCTTAACAGAATTCTACGATGATAATTTCAATTGAGAAGACTAACTGTAATATCTACGGTATTTTATTGATTTGATTCAAGTTAGTTTAAATTGATTTATTAAATTTTATTGACCATGTTCTTTCATCCTGAACGTTTGTATTAGGTTATTATTTACATGTCTCTTTTCGGTTCATGTTATCACTTACTTTTAGTGATTTTACTTTTGTGATTTCATGTATATATTATTTATATTTCGCACAAGGTTTTGTCAATAAGAATTTATTCTTCAGACAATAAAGTATATTTGAACTGAATTGAAATAGATATGTTGACACCCGGTATACTATTTTAGAATATTTTGAAAAAGATCCGAACCAAAGTTCACGAATTATCAATTAACTAATCGAAACTATACATATTTTTGCGTTAGGGCACCATAACCATAAATAGCATTTAGTAACATGTCTATAAGCAACCAAAGCACATTGAACATTTCACAAAGAATAATTTATGTACAAATAATTATTTCAGTTTCCGTTTCGAATATTACTAAAAAATATGATACAAATATACTTGAAAGTTTCAACAGTTCGAAAAACTGACTGCTAATGGCATTCGTATTTATTCGAATGATTGATGACCTGAAATCACGAAACCTATGTTACCTAGATATTTCTGGAAGTTGAGTTCTACTGCAAGAGAAGTGATGAAAGTTAAAGGAAATTACTATACCGAAAATATTGATCATGGATGTCGATGAAATCACAGATCACCGCTGACTTGGTGAGAAGTGCCTTGTATTGAGTATGTAGGGATTAACTCGTCTGATTTTGAAGTTTCCTTGCCGATGAAAGAGGAAAATACATCCGAAACAATTTTCTATTTGAGGAGACGTACGTATCTGAATTAACTAAGGCAAGTGAGTAGTTTTCGGCAGGTATTTGACAGATCATACCGCATAGGAACGTAGGAAATGGTGAATAGTAATTTAACTAGGAGATTTCCAGCGCAAAATCCCATATATTTTCTTATGGAGCTTCATTCTGGCGTTTTTTGGACCTCCGATCGGAACCTTGTGGAACACCCAACTCGAGGTAGGCGTGACGAAGTTGTCCGCACTCCTCCACTTTTCGTCATTAACCAGTTGACCAATCAGAAGCTACCGCGCATACAGCGGGAAATTTAAATCCAGTAGATGAACAATGTATGTACGAGCCCACTTCAAGGTCGTACGTCGCTGGTAAGTATTTCAGAGAAAAACTTTAGTGAGTGGAACAGAGAAACGTGTGACGTCATCGACGCAGGAAGGAATGAGTATCGAAGAGATTCAAGCGTGGCTATCGGTATGAAATTCGGAATAGACAAATGTGGAATAGTCCATCTCAAAAGAGGACGTGAGGGGACTACCGGGAGGATATGCAGCCCGTAGATGGAGTCATTCTACACCATCTGGACGAGACTTACATTTACCTCGGGGTGGAACAACGGAAAATGATGCATTTCCATAGGAGTTTGCATGCCAAATCGTCTGTTCCACAGTTGCACTTTTTCCGACAACATTGAGGCCGTGGACTTTTGAGTTTGGAGTGTCTACATTGCAGAAATGTACTGTAGTCAGGAGTTCGGATCATCTTCTCTGTATGGCCCGCAACCATGAAAGAGCAGGAATTGGATTATTTCTCTTTAGGACAGCTGCCTGATCAGCTGATGAACACGGTTTAGTTTTCGACTCTGAACAAGGTGATCAAAACTCTTTCACCAAGTTGCAGCCCGTTCAGCAAAATGTTCATATAAACGCCGCAGAGATCACGCCACTTCTGTAGAAACATAAGGATAAGCCAATGCATGGGGTCTTCTTCAATAACATTCAAGACCTTGGCTTATCAGAGTGCCTGACTTTCGCTTTCAGCTCGCGTGATGGGTATAGAGGTTCCCAAGATGACGTGCAGAGCCTGACACGAGGTGCCTGAGACCCTAACGCACTAGCTGTCAACATGTCCAGCTTATGCGACCTCCGCCTAAATCCATAGACATAATGTGGCTCAATAAACGCTATATTACCACCAATGAGAGTTTACCGGTATTGGTGTTGCCCTATGCTCCGCAGGATATTGAATCCGTTGTGGGGAAAAATAGTGCAGACTCTGTTTGAACGAGAATCAACTGTAACTAGAATTCATTGTAACTATTCGTTCCCCATCCTCAAGTTCATATAAGCCTGGTGTTGTTCTTCTCGACCACCTGAGCAAAATGACATTTGTCGTTGAGTTTTCAGCTACTGGCGAGACGAATATTGTCAAAAATGAGAAGGATTATTGGAGTCCTTGGTGAAATGATACCCCCTCAAATCCCAAGAATATGCCGGCTTGTCACACCAATGCTTACCCAATGATTACATACCCCGCAGTGCGGGGAATGGTCAATGGTTGATAATGCTGCCGCGCCCTCCCGAATATATCGAAGCTTCGAGGGAATAGGGCTTGACTAGCTTAACCTAAGGGGACGATAATAACAATAATAAAATAGGGCATGTGATTCTCGGACACAATAATCACTTACCTCACAGTGTGGGGAATGTTCATTGGTTGATAATGCCGGCCAGCCTTACCTATAGAGCTTCCGGGACAGAGCCCGACCAGCTTACATTAATAATTCCTTTAGACAAATATAAATATCTGTAGAAGTCATCAAAACATTCAAAGTTTGGCGGTCTTGACTCCGTCTCGAGCTCCAAAGTTCATGCGCATCATGTAAGAAACTCTCACTTTTTTCACTAGTTACAAAAATACATATTGGGGGTGATAGTGAAACCAGGGAATAGAAAGTGATAGGAGTGCTTATAATTATACCCTGTAATTAGCACATGGTCACATTGGTCACACACGTTCTACTGTAAAATGATAAATGGCGTGTATACTTCTACCAGAAATCGGATAAATATATAATTTAAAAAAATAAAATAAACATTTACCCAACGAAACATTTTTCGAATCGATCCATTATTGAAATAACAGTTTTATGATTGTGGCTTCACGGCCGATTACGATTTATTCGTTATTGTTATGCTATGTTAAAATGAAACGAAGTTTTTGTGGAGCGATATTCTCGAGGTTATCACGAAATATCGTTAACTGATCTCTCCGTTTCCATTCTTCGTGTAGCGTGTTTTGCGTGTTTGTTATTGTATATTTATGAAAGGTAAAAGCCCTACTTATTGCTAGCTGGAAACGCCGTTCTACGGCTGGATTCCGCTATAGGATTTCTCAAAGAGCAAAAGCAGGACGAAAACTGGAATTTTGAATATTTCACAAGCCAATGGAAAGACTTGAAGGTAAGATTTGGGGTTGTAACGAGAAACTTTTACATTGTCTATACAAGCGGAGTAGTATAGGATCCGAACGGTTTTCTTGTTGGAGCTACATCAATGGAATCAGTTGCCATTTCTTCAGTCTGTTTTGCCAAATCACCATGGATGGATATATCATTCAGTAACACTTACAAATAATGAAATTGTTTTATCGAAATGGGTGTTTTGCAGTCCTGAAAGCCGACATAACCCATGACATCGGTCAAATTCAGCCAGAGTCATGTAAAATTGGACGTTTCGGATGTGCTACACCCAGAGAAGCCGTGGCGGATACTTGAACGATATTCCACACCTCTCTGCATCAGTAGACCCATTGAACATCCACCTGAGGATTTGTCCTCCTAGGTCATCATTTGTCCTGTCCTATTCAGGAAGGTGGACAGGTTACTAGGAGACATCTCCTTTATATCTGCACTGTTGAGCGTAAGTTTTTCCTGGTTATCGCCCAGAGAGATCCTAGCAAGACTGCATCCTTTGTTTCCATCCCATCTCTTTAAGGATTGAGCATGGGTGTAACGTTTGGCTAGTTTCGTAATTGTCGAAGTCATCAGGCCGCAGGTGTTCCTTACTGTGTCCTAAAATTCTAAGCCCAGCCGCTTCCTTGGCTAAAGAGTCTGCAATGCTATTACCTTAACTCCTGTCGTGTTCCTTAACCACCTCACGATAATGTTATTATCTAACAAGGCTTTGGCTAAATCTTGATAGCACTCTAGTTTTAGCCCTGAGGGAACACGTTGTCTGTTCAAGGCTGATAGGGCTTGTCTACTAGGTCTACGTTTCTGCCAGAAATTCCTTTCTTGGTTATTTCTTTTGTGGCGATTGAGATACCAGCCAGTTCTGTTTGAACCACGCTGGTATTTTTCCCCACTCCCCACGTATTCCTCATGATTAGTGATCTGGAGTAAATTCCACATCCTGAGCCTTCTTTGGTTTTTGAGCCGTCTGTATATATGCGTATTGCATTTTTAGCACCTGACTTAGTGTTATTTTTAATTTGTATTTTGTAGGGTTCATTAAACACAAACCTGGCTTCAATTGCATCACTGGCTGCCTGCAGCAGAGGTTGCGCAGTAAGCGCTTTACGCCATAGGCCCAGTCTCAATTGACCCATTCCTACTTCGAGGTTTACACAAGCCATGCACAATTGTAACATGGCTATTAACGCAACCTCCTCAACGTACAGGTCCAGAGGGGTCAGGCCAGTAAATAATTCCTTTGCTGCGGCTGGTGTTTTCTCATGGCTCCTGTGATGTTTAAACAAGCCAACCGATGTATTTGATATAAGTTTTAGATTACCGTGGCTTGTAGAACATTCGATCCCCATGCAATAGCTCCGTACGTTAACATAGACCTTATTATTGCAGTGTAGATCCAGGTGTCTACACGGGGTGAAAGACCCCATGTGCGTCACACTGTCCTCCGACATTGTTTTTAAGTTTCAAATGCTCTTTATACTCTACTCTGTAGGTGAGAGTTCCATATTAGTTTCCTGTCGAGGGTAGTACCAAGGTATTTCACCTCTTCAGAGAAGTTTAGTTTGTTCCTGAAGATTTCGGGAGGTTTCAAGCCCGATAAACTTCTATTTCTGGTGAAGGACCATCCCAGTCTACTTGAGATTGATCGACAGTGAGTGCACTATGTTTCAATTAATTTGAGCCCATCCTGCGCTCTACCGCACAGTGTGTTCACAAATTTGCCGGTCTGAAAGATAACTATGTCATCTGCATATGCAATTCTGTATATTTCATTATTGTTGAGATGATTAATCAGGGTATCCAGAACTATGTTCCAAAGAAGGGGTGATAAGACCCCCCCCGTGGTCATCCCCTCATGACCATTCCTCTCACTGCGTTGTCTTCTACATTGATACTTATTGCTCTACTAGAGTGCATCTGAGTATTCATTCTTCTACTACCAGAGGTATATTCCTGAAATCAATAGATCGTTCAAATGAATAAAAAAATTCGATGATATCTCACACACACTTTGTTTTGTTCAAATCCAAAGATGGATAGCACTTAACAAAAGACCCTGTACATCTTTAAGACATCGAAAAAATGTTTCGAATGAGATAACTTCAACAATTGTTGTTTTGAACATTCATATTTTCCAGACCTGTGGAAAATCGCCGTTGGGAAACCCATTCCTAAGAATAATGACCCAGCTGGTTATTCTGACCTCAGAATTATCAGTATACTCCCAACCATGGTATTGATTGGTATTGAAATGAATATTTCAATACCAATAATCTGTTATCACCATCACAATGTGGTTTTAGGCAGGGTTTTAGTACGGCACAGATCTTGCTACTGTTACACAATACATTATTGAGGGATTTGATAAGGGAATGATTAACACTCTGGTACTACTAGATTTTTCGAAAGCATTCGATACCATCAATCATGAGCTGATTTGAATTGAAACTAAAATATTATGGTATTGATAGTACTGCTTTATTTCTCATCTGGTCTTATTTACTTGGTATATCTCACAAAGTTGTTGATGATCATCACTCCTTACCTCTTGATATTCTATCATGAGTACCACAGGGTTCCATTTTGGGACCTTTATTGTTCATCATTTATACTACTGACATTATCTCGTCCATCAAGAAATGTAAAATACAGGTGTATGCTGATGATATACAATTATACATGCACTTTAAAATCGACGAGTATGCTTTGGCTCAAAATCTCTTCAACATTGATCTTGATTTGATCAATGGACTATCAACTGAACATGATTTGAAAGTTAATCCCAATAAAACAATGATGATGCATTTTGGATCGCAGATGAATCGTAAATTTGCAGAAAACAATTTCCATTTAGAACTAGGTCATACTATCTTGACTCGTGTCAATACAGGTAAAAACTTAAGGGTGATGCTTGACACTGATCTTAGTCATGTTAAAAATGCAATAAAAAAGCTTATATGTCATTGAAATTGTTATACTGTAATCGTTTTATTTTGAGCCAACCTCGAAAAGTAATGTTCTGTGATAGTTTGATGCTAAGTCATTTCAACTACTGTCACTTCATATATGGGCCATACTTATATAATTGAGATAAAAAAGAATACAAAAAGTGAAAATTCTTGTTGCCGCCAAATGTATGGACTTCGTAAGTATGATTCAATTTTTGAAGCCTTTAAAAAATCCCGCTGGCTCAATATGAAAAACCGTATTATTCATCATTTCATTCATGAATGATTCATGAATTGGTTATCTTCCCCATTCTTCCATTGTAATACAAAAACTAATTCTGCGTGGAAATATTCTCTCAAGAAACATTAGACATAAGAACAAATTAACAATGCCACAACATCGCACTGCACAGTTTCAGAGATCTTTTTTTTTGGTGCTGTAAAACTCTATAATTCATTGCCCAAGCAATTGAAGAGATTTAATATCAGGAAATTCAAATACAAATATAAAAATTATATCTATTATAGTCGGTAATGCCAACTTTTGAACATTGGACAAATTAATAAACAAATCTCTTTAGAGGGTAATCACAAATTATTATTTTTATTTGTTTCTTATTTCGTGGTACCATCACTGTTAATTGTCTTTTATTCCTGTATGTTCGCGTGCATTATGGAGTGGTGCTTGTTGGTTGAGTTAGAGTAGCTTTGAGCTAGACTTCGCCAATGAGTACCAGAATCTCCTGTAACTTATTATCATTTTCAAATGTATCTTCACATGTATTTTTTTTGTATTATCAATAAAGCCGATTTGTTATTATTATTAATAATATTACATATGTGGGATGTTACATATTCGAGTGATTGTGAACATTATGAAAAACTGAAAATATTTTACTCAAAAAATATAAGTTTTGCGTCAACATCATTCCCTAAGCTATCAAAAAGCCAGTCGATAAAAATTCGAAGGGTTATTGTTGACAAAGCAATAATCGATCCTTCAATCGCGTCCCCCGACTCGAGAACCTTCGATATGCTCTCTATTAGTTCCGCTTTGTGAATCGCCGTGCACGCCCATGAATTTTAACAATGCCGCACTCTTACCACCCCGCCTTCAAAGAGAAGATTCACTCGACGGCGGGATGTCCAAAGTTGGCAGAACTGTAGAGCGTTATGAGAGCGATAGGGAGGAATTGCATTTTTAATGGCCGCCTCACGCCTTTTGATTACAATGTAAAATGTAATTGAATCATAAACCACAAACAAAGATTCAACCAACTTGCCATTGAGTCGGATTATGATCTCGTAAAACGTGTTTTCCTGTTGATTTTCTTTTATCGCCCGAAGATTTGTTTTGCTATGTAAATATTACAATCTCCGAGATGAGTGAGATTAACATTCATAAAGTTTTCCCTGCTCAGGAAAAGAAATAGTGGGGATATAATCGTGTTTCGAAGTTTTGATGCTTGAAAATTGTTCGACCGAACATACTTCTTTGAGAAAACTCCTTTCATGCTTCAAATGGATTAAAGTTCATATATGAATCATAGCTAAACCAAGAATATACTATTTTATATAATATTTTTTGGGTCCTACACAATTTGGCATATTCAAAGTACTTTTCAATTACTTTTCAAATACATCAACATGAAAAGTGCAATGGGTATTGTATTGCAACACATTAAAGAATTAACTGTCTTAAATGAATTCATTTCCAACAATATTTCACTAATCACAAAATAGTTTATGTACAACACATTCACAACGCTCGATTCACTTTCTGAACTGCCCTCTTGGGTCAGGAAGGCAGCTTATATCGGTAACGGTCCTTTCTAGAAATCTATAGTCGTTTCGGTTCTACAGTGTTACCTACAATTCCCGACTACATTCTTTCGCGATGATGTCATGTGTTTGTTCGCTGAGTCGGCTTCAGGTTCGATACAGCATGAAATATTGATATGGGATGAGATATGTATGTTATATGCCCATGTGAGATATAACATGTATTAGATATTGATATGGTTTTTGAATCAGAGGTAATATCATCCGAAACAATACATTTCGTACATACTGCTTTTCATTTGTAATGCAATTGTTATTAAATCATATCGCATTGTACCATAGAGTTCCTGCAGAAGAGACAATGAGATTTCAAAAGTTGGAATAGAAAAAAGAGTTCTCATTCTTTGTTTATCAACCAAGATAAGTATGTTCTTGATAAAAATCACTACGTAAAAGCAATCGAGACATAAGTAGCACTTAAATTGAAATTAAATTATCAAAGTACTAATTTCATCTTTTCATTTTCATGAAATCATTTTCCAGCAGCTTGACTGCATTAACTTCTTGATTTTATATCATTTCTAGAAACATGTAGATTTGTTTTCCGATGGCATTCCAGGATAGCTTCCTAAATTTCTGTTACCGCAGTTGTCGGTTGAGTGGTCGAACCAACAACACTGACATAAAAACTTGGCAACAGGTGGTTCCACTTATGTCTCGCTTGCGTTTATGCAGTTATTTTTATATAGTACTTTTCTTAGTTATTCACATTTTGTTTCATCAAGACGACGCACCGTGTCACAAGTCAATCAAAACAATGGGAAAACTATGAGAATTGAACTTCGAATTGCTCCTACATCCACCGTATTCGCCCGATTTACCTCCCAGCGACTACTGGCTGTTCGTAGACCGGTAAAAAATTTCGCTCGAATGTAGAGGTTATTGCCTGTTTTGAGGCAAAACATAAATCGTTCTACAGAAGTGAATGAAGCCATTTTTTAACAGAAATAATGCGTTTTCTTTCTCAGACCCTGGACTCTTCAGCCCATGTGTTGGCTATCATAACAGTACCTTTATTACTATTCGCGACGCTTATCTCAGGATATTCTCTGATATATCTCTTAGTTTTATTATACGTTTCAGATAAATAATGACAATTTGATATTGTATTAGTTACCTCAAAGAAATTAATGTATAACACAGGTTTTCAACTTTCACTTTCCATCCCCTCCTGGAAGAAAATTTCTTTTTCTACAATGTATCTGTATTTATCTATATTGTAACGAATCTGAAGCCGCCCCTGACCAATATGCCGGCCGACTCAGCGAACAAACACATAACATCACTGCGAAAGAATGCAGTCGGAAATCGCCGGTAAAATTCTAGGACCGAACCGACTACAGATTTCTAGAAAAAAAATCTGTTTAAAATCTGATATTGCGTTAACTAGCTGTCGTACCCCTACAAACAACAACCCTCAGAAGTGGATCGCACAAGTTTCCTTTAATCAGTTGTCGCCGCCATACGAACGACAACTCTCAGAAGTTAAGAAACTTGTGTGAGCTAAATATTAACGAGGTCTTACCTTTTAACGTGCGATTCCTACCACAGCTTGACGATAGCAATTGAAAGGACCGTTACATTATATAAGTACGCCTTCACCACGCAAGAGGGCAGTTCACAAAGTGAATCGAGCGGCTAAACAAGAAATTCAAATAGTGGAAATAAATCAAGCGTTAGTTGCTAAGTGTTGTCATAAATAAATTAGTTTATGATTAGTGAAACTTTGCTGGGAATACATTTGTTTAAGGCATTTAATTCTTCATTTTGTTACAATATAGTTAATTTCAGATTTTTTTCAAGGTAGCGCAATAATTTCGTAACTATAGCTATATAGAAGAGAAGTCTAATATTTGTCACACATATTTTTATTTATTTTTAAACAATCTTATTTTCTCGAACATCTATTCGCAATATTACCCAGCTTTGAGGTGAAAACTTTCCGGTACATCATTTAATATTTATTGCAGCAAGCAGTTCGCCTCGAATTTTTATTTCAGAATATGACTAATACATGCGGAGGGAGGATCTAAGAAGATACTCCGGAAATTGTCAAATTCAACCGGAAATTGGTTGAGGTTCAGATTTTGGAATTGCACTAGCGACGTGTGCCCCAAACACGAGTAAAAGAACATATATGTCTATAATTTTATTCTGTCATAGTGTCGCATCAGACTCTCACTAATAATAATGACCGTTGATAAAATTCACTAAACGATACCTCAAAAAGTTGCTAGAAAGCTAGGATATTTTCACAAGGTGCTCCATCCTGCTGAAACCATATTGTACTCACTAGAACTTGAGGATTTCCTGGATCAGGATATAAATTTGCTAAACGTGTAATGACATCATTTTGAAGTAGGGCCAAATAATTATTGCCATTCAAGTTGCCCTCAAGTTGCCCTATCCAAACATAAATTTTTTGACGGTATTGCGTGTGTTCTTCTCTCATCCAGTGATGATTTTCCGTTGACCAGTAGCAGCAATTTTGCCGAATAGTATGATCGTTAGTTGACAAAGTAAACTCATCAGAAAACATAATTGGATGATATTGTTATCCAACATGTTCATCATTTGCTCACAAAAATGTATTCCTCATCAAAATCGTCTTCCATGAGCTCCTGAATAAGTATCATTTTATAGGAATGCATTTTATTTTTTTTAAATATGTTTACTATCGATGTATGTCTTCAAACTCAAGCATCACATCTAGTTTGAGTTCATCATGCATTGACAGCTGCTTTTTTTATCTGCCCCACATGACCACGCTCGCGAAACTGCTTCTCTATTTTGCTTATTGTTCTTTGAGATATGGGCGGTAAATTGGGAAATTTCCCATGAAATAGGAGAGCTACTTGTTGTGTTCAGATTTTATCTTCGTAACCATTCATTTGTAAAACTGTTATTTTATGCATTTTCGTTAATCTCCATTTGTCAGACTTGAAGTTAACGAACTTGAAACTTAAATTAAAATACTGAAAAATAATGTTGTAACATACAAAACAAGTTGACAAGGTGTTTTAAACTAACGTTGCCACGGAAATTATTTACAGTTTTTTAAAGGATACCATCTATAAACAACATTGCTATGATTTTTGCTTACATTCTTATTATCAGAACCTCAACATGAAATAAGTTTTGAGTATATTGCAATAAGTTTTGAGTGTATTTTATCGAAATTCGGTAACAACATGATTGTAATTTATTTCATCTTAATTGTTGCAATAAACTCGAAAGCGATAACATTTTAGAAAAGAGAGAGAATGAAGTGACCTTTCAAATGATATGCCACAAGCCTATACTTCTCATTTGAAGAATTGGGGTTCGTACCTGTCATTCGATGGGGGTTCAAGGCAGGGGTAGCATTTTTCTCTTAAAGCATGTCAAATTATAATTTACATATGACGTGTTCCGTGACATGTTAACATTTTTTACTCAAATTGAAACATCATTATTGATAGTCGAAATTTTATTGAAATCGAAAAGAATACGCGACGTGCTGATGGATCAAGTCGCTTTCAGCCCTGTTGTCAGGTGACTGAGAAGCTGGATATGTGGCCTTATTTCAATGAAATCCTGTTGTTCAGTAACTACAATTTCAAATAAATGTTCTTGTTGAAACTGACCACTAGTCTTACGGACTAGTGCTAGTTGCCCTCATGGTTTTACTAAATAACAAAGTTTTCGTTGAAAAATTAAAATTTATTGATAAGGGTTTGAGGTTTTGCGGAATTATTTTCGCTCATCTCTCACTCCATACAATGGTTTATCGCAGTCAGATAGACAGATATATGCGATGGGACTCTTTGTATCATATTATGATATGACATACGTGGGGGGGGGGTAGCTTCAGTTGATATCCCGGAAATTGTCAAACTCAACCGGAAATTTCTTAAAGAATCATTAGATACGTTGTGTTCTCCACTTTATTATTGAACGACTCGGTGAAATTGTGAGCACTGTTCAATAAAAATTTGGAACTCGAGTAATTCATTTCTCCTCTACTTTAACTTCAAATATCTTGGGTACACACAAACATTCGTTGCCTATACTTCCGATTTCCCCACAGAACATGTTATGATGGAAGTTGCAGCAACTTTGAAAGCCTAATAAAAGTTTACTATATTGACTCTCGACCAATGCCCTATAAAAGTTTTCGGGATCCATCCAAAGTAGTTATTGAATTTTCAAGTTGCCGCACTTATGGACCGAGTGCCTGGCTTTACCCGTAGACCAGAAATGTATTGGGGTTCGCGGAAAAATCAACAGAAAATTTAAATGGATATTGAACTTACAACTACTTGAAGGGAATCACAACATGTTGAAGATGTAATTGAATTTTCGGTAACATTGAACAATGAGCATTCCCATGTCAAAGTGGAATTGCTTCAATGAAAACTTGCTCAACTTTATTTTTCTTAGGTAATATTTTAGGAAAGGGTGACTCATAAACAGTTTCAGCGATACGCTTGTTCAAAAAACATCATACAAACGGAGTCGATATTTGTGGCAAGCTGAAGATTAACGATGTATTACTTTTCAATGAACGATTTCTAACAAGCGTTGAACGATATTAATGAAAATTAATCGTCCAGCCATCAAGCTCGGACCATCGTTCCACATAGCGGTCAACTAAATTGATAGAACGAACCACACAAGTCAAACAACCGGCTACCATCTTTCACCGATGAGATACTTTTGAAACCCATAGAAAATACAATCAGGAAAATATCTGAATTATTTTCAATATTATATCTAAGCATTTAAGCTACAATTTGTGAAATAATGCATGAATAGTTTGGGAATCCGTTAATGTCACCACCAAGATAAGATATTTTTGTCTAGTCCGAGATAAGAAAAGATTTTCCTCTAAAAAAAAATCGGGTCTCGACATTACAAGACGAGACAAGAAAACTCGAGGGAAAATAACACTATGAAAATTAAGTTATGACTTTTGTGTTCCTCCCATACGGAAGTGTATACGGGTTCTGTTGAAAAAAAAAACAGATTAATTTTCATCTTTGTCAGAACATATTAATTTGTTCATCAATTTCTGTTATGTACCCTTCAAAGTACTCCGTCTCATGCATGATACCAAGAATGTTTTCAATTCTCAAAGCAGTTCTGATATGCACTTTCTTGTATATCCCTGAGCTCTCTCATAGAATCGGTTTTTACCTCATCAATCGTCGCAAAACGCCATCCTTTAATGGGTCTCTTCAATTCCTGGGGATAGAAAAAACTCGCAGGGGGCCTAATCTGGTGAATACGGTGGCTGAAGCATGAATAACTTCGCGATAATACTCCTTATTGACCGAACGTC
Source organism: Leptinotarsa undecemlineata (assembly GCA_015342065.1). NCBI lineage: Eukaryota > Metazoa > Arthropoda > Insecta > Coleoptera > Chrysomelidae > Leptinotarsa > Leptinotarsa undecemlineata. Next base: position 3,643 of record WOGP01001208.1, on the reverse strand, counting down.
TATATGGCAAGAGCTCCTGATGTACTACTTTATGATAATGGAAGAAAACAGTGACTTTTGCTTAAACTTGGCGTGCTTTTTATGATCTTGGTTCTCCTGGGACGATTGTAGTATGGTATCCATGTCATAACTATTTACCCATGCTTCGTCACCAGTTATAACCCTCGAAATTTGATCATTATTTATTATAACAGACCTCGTATATAAATATCGAAGCAATCCAAAAGATTGATTTTCAAACTTCCTCTTCAAAATTTAATAAGTCATAGTCGTGTTTAAATTAGTGTCCCCTGGAAAAATGTTGTTTGCAGGGGACACATTCACATTCGAAAAACTACTCATATGTTCTTTTATTCTTAGGGAATAGGTTGTACCTGATTGGCCGAAATAAAGTTTTGGACAAGAACCACATGTCAACTTACGTACTACTGAACTATCCGGCACTGAAGTTTTGTCTTTTTTGCTTCAAAAAAAAAAAAGATTAAATTATAATTTATTCTGAACAAGTTCTTAAAAAAACGATGTTATCGGTCGGTTTGCCGTATGTCAATGTTCTATTAGGCTTATGATCGTTTATATACCTGGTGAATGACTTGTTTCCATAGTTTCTCAAAAGGAAAAGTTTGATCATATTTACACTATAACCGTTGTTGACACTAGTTTGTCCGATAAAACTAAGTTCTTTCTGGAAATTACTTTCCGGCAGTGAAATATTTGATAGAATGTGAAATATACGATTGATTATGGCAATTTCATGCTGATGTGCGGGAAGTTATGTATGAATATGATGTACTGTCGTCCGGATTGAATCGCGTCTGTGACTTTCATCTGTACGACGTTTCGGCGTCTGTTTTGAAGCCTTTTTCAAGAACCACTGAAATTACCTGACTCGACGACGGGACTCTCTATAGTACATGTTGGCTCTGTTGGAAACTCTTCTATTGGTCTGGCCGATGCAAGTTCTGGGGCAGTTAGAACATGGCATTTCGTATACGCTCTGTGCCTTATTACGTATCGTGTCCTTGGGTGTTCGTAAAGGAGTGGATATTTGATTGTTGGTTGTGAATATTGTGCTTACGTTCTGCCTCTTCAGATTTCGGCTTTCTTTATCGGTAACTATGGATGTAAGGGATTGAAGCTTTTAGCTGGCTTTTGGAATGGATCTGGATTTGGGAGACGGGATAGTCGTTATGGTGAAATGAGGCTTTGAATTTGTATAGTTTCTTGAATCTGTTGTGGTTGAGAGGAATCGAAACGGAATGTAGCTAGGCAGGATGATGATGGGACTTAGCATTTAGATAGCAATTGGTATATGTATGTTTTTGGTAGACACTGTGTGGAAACGAAATGTTAGACTTTGTGATGAGAACGTCCAGTAATGGAAGTGAGTTATTATTTTCGATTTTCAGGAATGCATGAAGGCCTTCGGATCCATAGAGCCATATAACAAAGACGCCATCCACGTTTCGGAGCCAACACGTGAGTTTGAGATGATAAGTGTCAATGGATGTGGTTTCGAAGTCCTCTCAAAGTAGCTAACGTCGAACAGAAAGTCAAGAATTCATTACAGGCAGGCCGGGTACTTACTACGAGGGTATCGCTTTATACTTGTCCAGCAGCATAAATACTTGCCCTGAACAAAAAAGTAGAGCTGTACAAAGGAAGAACAAAGCCAGTAACGAGACTTGGGGGGGTCAGGGAGATTATGACCCCGTCGTCGAGTCATGTAATTTCATGTAATATATAACTAGTTACACATTTTTGACATTACATCTATTGATGTATTGAGCGTTTATTTGTGTTAGCATGATGTTGAACCACCCTTGCAAAATACTGAAAATGTATAAAAGTCACATTGACGTGTCCAAGTTACTATCTCTTCTTATTGTCGTTCTGACATAAACCATAAGAGATGGCTAGTAAAGCCATTTTGGAGAAAAGGAGCTCCTTAACATACCTGCTCAAAAGTTTCAGTTTTCACTCATAACTATTCCATAATGATTGGGATAATAACATTTTTGTTTTGATTCTGTATCTCGAATAGAGGTATATTGGAATCCACAGATTAATCAGCTAGTAGAAAATTATTCAAGCTGGAGGGGCTTGTCTGTGGCAATATTTGTTTTGATTCTGTTATAGTAGTGTAGAGTGGAGAGACAATATCGCTATTTGCATACATGATACCATATTTGCCTGGGATTCTAACGAATTTGTTGCAAAGGAAACTAATTATATCATACATGATTTTGAAACTCAACTGTTTTTAGTGCTTTTCTTGGCCTTCCTCTGGTTTTCCTTCTTTTATGGAGTTTTGAATAACTTCTTGCGGGTTTAGATCAGATTTCTGTGCTATTATTCTCAATCTCACGACGTTTCGACCAAATCTCATTTGACATCATCTGGCGATTTCTGTTAAATGTTCGGAAGTTGACCGACCTTACTCGATCCGCTCCCTACTAGCATCTACAGTTCATTTTAAACTTTATTGTTTTCTTCTTTCCACTGAAAGTTTTCCACAATTTTTTTAATAAAGTTGGAGAAGCCATAAAGCTTTTTCACACAAAAACTAATCGCTCCAAAAAATATCCCTCTCAATTTCTAAGTAAACTCATTTTATTTCTCTTTTTGTGTGATTTTAGCGAAGGGTAAATGCAGTCCAAAAATTAGCTAGCATTCATCAACCCAACGCAAATTTCCATCCGATTTTTCTTGAGCTTCGACCCCTTAAGAACTCAGCTTCGTTAGAGCAATTTATGAAGTTTCAGACCAATTTGTTAGAGACCCTCCATCAAAGGAGCCAGATGATTGAATTACGTGATATTGAAAATCTCGTTTGAATAAGAGTCGCTTCTTCACGACACGCGAGTATGATTTATTTTCTATGCAGTAATCTTCAATGCAGTGATCAATAAGGGCAGGGTAAGGTAGGATGGAAGACGAATAGCGCTCTCAAGGAGATTAAGGAATATAATAGAGGATTATTATAAGTATATACCATGCGTCAAACGTAGTCGCGTCAAAACAATTAAAAAATTTTGCTAATCATTAAAATTTTTTATATTAAAAATTAGATATGTATTGACGTGGTGACAGAATTATTTATATTGTTTGAGCAATATGCCTGATGTACATTAATATATACCAGAAATACAATTTTGCCTGAGTAATGCAGTAATTTTCAATGCAGGGATCAATAAGGACAAGGTAAGGTAGGATGGAAGATGAATAGCGCTCTCAAGGAGATTGAGGAATATAATAGAGGATTATTATAAGTACACACATCGGAAAAGTCTAGGGATATTTTTATAACATACAAAATATCATAAAAATAAATGCATGAGGTCGTTTTATTTCGATTAAATTGGTACACTCGACCACCCTGTAGATTTCTATGGGTTGAACAAAGCCTACAAAAACGGTAACTAATCTTTTATCAAGGTTTTTACAAACTGTAGGTTTGCGGCTAAAATGAATAATCTGAAAGTGTCGATTTTGTACATTCTATGTAGTTCTTGCTCAGCAATTAAACTGGAAATATTGTGCTTTAACATGGAACACCATCACTTAATATTGGCTGAGATGAATAGAGCTGTAGGGCTTCTTCAAGGTGGCATGCGACAAAATGATGTAGCTCTTCGTTTGG
>WOGP01001207.1:0-19994 GCA_015342065.1 Leptinotarsa undecemlineata | reverse complement strand
AGTCCTAGATTTGATCCTTGTGGTACACCAGATGTGGCTATATATTCGATAGACTTGAGACCATTGAGTTGGACGTACTGCTTACGGTTGTAAAAATACGATTTGAAGAGGATAATCAATTCATTGGATAACCCAAAAGTCGAAAGCTTGTTGAGCAGGATACTTTGGTCGAGTCTGTCGAACGCTTTAGAAAAATCACTGTAGATAACATCAGTCTGAGACTGACAATCAATACATTGAGTGATTGTTACAAGATTCGTGGTGGTTGAACGTCCTTTCATGAAACCATGTTGATTGGGGCTGATAATGTTGCTGATATGACATTAGATTGTCTTCTCAAGAAGCATCTCAAACACTTTACAAAAGTTGTATATAGGGTAAACCTCAGAAATGTCTCCTCATTGACAGAATAAAAAAATTAATTTAATGAAACGGTAATTGTAATTTTTATTTCAGATCGAACAAACTCAAGCCATTTTGGCTATCCATCACCGAGAAGGAAACACTCCCGGTGCTGGACTTTTTGTCAGCGGCCCTCCTGTCTGCCGAATACGACCGTGCCTTAAATCGGGCGCTCGCGATGGCCGAGTGCCCAGTTGTGCCCTTTTTCGGAGCCTTCCTCAGGGAGCTGAGGGAGATACTCTCCGCCAGGGAAGGGGGAGGTGGTGTTGGCGGGACGGGAGAACATCCACAGCCTTCGATGGGCAAGCCGCCCAAGGGCGGAGGACATAGGGACCAACAGCATCAGCAAAGACAAGTGGTAGGTGAGATTACATCAATTTTTCTTTAGTTTTTCATGAGTAGGAGAGCGCTACTTTCATCTATAATCCAACTATTTCTGGTTCAACTTCAAGATTGAACGAGTCAATAACTTAACGAATTGAAAATTTATATTGAATTGAAGGATACTTGATGAAAATCTATACTAACACTAACTGATACAATTTATTAAAAGATTTTCACTAGAAAAGTTTTACAGAAACCGCGACATTCATTTCACTGTCGATCACTATCTGGTCGGTTCGATGTGTGTGCTTTGTTCACTCACTCAATCGACCGCCGTGTTAGTCGGTGGTTCGAACCTCAGGCTGAACGATCGACCTGAATGATAAATAATTTATAGATAACACCATTTTTATACTCCTAAATAGTAGCTACCACCTACTGTTCAATCAGATAGATGATCGATTCAATTACCCAAAAAACCAGACATAATTCCCTGAGTTCTAGGCAAATGATTTGGCAAATGAAATTGATAATACATTTTCATTTATTTTAGGCATGATTTCTTACTAAGAATCAATCACGCAGAGACAATTAACTCGAATAAATCTGATCGTTCATTAAATATTGGATATTGTTGAAATAAATAATTTCCGTAATTTTTCCACACATTTCCTTCTGAAATGTGATGAGTTCTATTTATTCCATTCTAGAAGCTGTTTATATGTTCTTTCATGCGTGCTTAAAATTTGACCTTTGGAAAACTTCGAATATTATCCATATGACAATTCATTTCTGATGCAATTTGTAAAAGAACTGCGAAATATTTATAAGATGAAGTATTTTGTTTTTCATTCTCGTCTTTTGATATGGATAGATGAAATAATACTTACTGATAACATTCTTATTTTTTTTTATAAAAAATTCGCGATTAAGAAGGGTTATGATAGCACTTTTTCAAATTTCAAAAAATATATTTTGAAGTCATGAAGGAAATTCATGGAATTTGAAGTGAAGAGAGCGAAATTTTGAAAACTTCAACCTGACATAAATATTTTTGGGTTCATACAAAATCAATAGGTGAACTCTGCTCATAGAACTGATAATGAGTCACCCATGCCTACCTAAATTAGCAAAGACAAGAGTTTGGTATTAAATAAGTTACCAATTGTCATAGGTCCGACATTCAAAGCAGTCGTTGAAAAAAAGAAAAACACTCTCAGGAATGAAATATTCAATTCATTGTGTGCCACTTACCTCCTTAAAAAGTGGAATGAGTCCAATTATGAATCCAAAGCTCTTCATTTCCAGAAGAAGGTTTAAAACTCAAACTTATGGAGGAGAGAGAAAATAATGAATCGTGAAATTCTAACGATCGATAAAATTAATTCGAATAATTGGTCTCGAACTTGTTCCTACCAGGAAATCATAACCAGAGTGAATCAATATATAATATCATTAATTTGATGTCAAGTTGGGTAGTTGAATTAATCAATAACCTGATTGGACGGAGGAAATATCTGAAATTAATGGGCATAAAATGGTTGTAAAAATAAGTGAATAATCATTTTCACGGTTTTTGTGAAACTCATGTGTTGGAAATTTTAGAGTAAATTGTATCAGAGTCAGTGCTGACGGTTTCACTTTTCCCAGTTTTTAAATTTCCAAATTTGGGGTTTTTATACTACCATTGTTGTACTCGTTCTATTTATTTGCAAAATTTTCAATACATTGTTTGTTCTTTGTGTGTTGATATTTGAAAAGATTACTTTTTTGTCAAATGTGTTATGCAATTGAGCCACGTGTCAGAATCCAGTAAAAAATATATCACATATTAGTACAAATTACTTTCTGCGGACAAGGAGTTCCACGAAAATAGTTTCAAACCAACACTTTCATTTCGGTTGAGATGATTCTTTATCAACAATTAGTTACTTCCAGAAAAGACATAGAACTATTCAGTTTCCATGGTATTCTCCATTATTTGGAACGTTATTCAACTTACAGTCTAAACACTTGAGCATAGATGTTGCAAAATCTGAAAACTTCATGATTTAAAAAAACAAGTGTTTTATTTTTCATATAATAAATACAACTGGAGAACTGTGAACTATTGAAAAAAATATCGATGGGGGTATTTTTTTTTCAGAAATATTCGAGTTCAGTTGTAATGTTTAAAGAGGGTTTAACTCAATTATAATAAACCGCTAATAAAGAAAGGGTTTGATTCACAAATCTCTAATGATAAATTTCCGTTCACTTCAAACACAACTGACTACTGCGAATATTAAGAGTGTTGAGAGTTCAATATGAGAGTCATGACAAATAAAATTCATATAGGCTGTTCATGTTGAAAAGAGAATGACGTCACTTTTGGTCATTTTGTATATCGAACATAACAACGTTAAAATTTCCACTGAAATGCGTTCAACAGCAATGAAACTAGTAACATTTCATTTTGTGAGTTGCTCAACCGATAGTAAAATTTCTGACGTTGCCGAATCGAAAAAAACTCGAAAATTGTCAGTATGTCTTGTCTTTTCAGAACGAAACATTTCTTTTGATAATACCTGCGTATATTCAATATGCCTGAAGCATTGTCGAAATAGTCTCAACAAATACTAAAAGTAAGTTAATAGTAAGAAAGGATAATAGCAATAAAACATATCAACAGTACAAAAAAAATTGATAGTTCGAAATAGTGCTCATGTTGGCAACGCCGTAACTTATCATCTTGTGACGTCATTCTCTTCTTAATGTGAACAACCTATATCACGTGTATTATCAAATAATTTTCATATCAAAAATCAATCATCCATCTTTTTGAAATGAATGTGGGAAACAAACTGAAAGATAAAGAATTCTTAAAGCAACTACTTTCACGATTACACGAAAGCAAAATTACTTCATGAACAATAACTTCTCTATCCAAAAATAATTCCCTCTGAGAAATATTTCCTTCTCAATTGTGAACCCTATTTTTCTACCTGAAAAATGTTTCTTCAGCAAAAAATTGAGATTGTTTTAATATATTATGCTATTATTTTGCAATGCAATGCAATATGGTTCCGTAGAATATTGTTTGAATATTGTTTTAACCAAGTATCGATAATATTACGATTATATAGAAAATAAGTCAAGATTTTTTTGAAAACATCTTGCTCACAAACCCAAATTAATAAATGTGATATTTTGATGCCGGATTGTAGTTTTCTTTTGGATTTCAAGAATAACAGACAACATAGTCATTGCGAATGCCAATCAAATTGGAAATTGCAGACGTTTAAAATGAATTTGTACATCTGTAGATATAATAGGGATTCGTTATATTGATGAATTTCCACCTCGGAACTTGCTATTGAAAATGCTGGTGGCTTTAACAACGTTTTTCATTTTTTTATGACTAATTGTGTGCCGTTGTATAGTCGTGGTGGATTCAAATTACGAAGTGATCCAACCTCCAGTTGTAAATTATGCAATGGCATGCTTAACAAATCCAAAACTTTGTTGGACGATTCACAGCATTGGAGGCATCACGAATGGATCGATGGATGCACAATAATAGTAGCCGAAAACTGTGTAGGCAGTGAAAGAAGGATTATCGTATGAGAGAAACCTGAGACAGGCTTCGTTCTCATCCCTACTTTGTTTTGTTTACGTTCAGGGTTGAAAATGATTAAAGTAGGTACTAAAATGGCTATTAAAAATAGGAGTGGATGAGAGAAGGGTAAAAAGTGAGGATTTCATGTAATTTTTAATAAAAAAAAATAAAAACAAAAAGTTTTGTATAAAAAAATGTTTGGGGTGGAACACCCCATGAATAATTGAATAAAACCTATTCTCAGACCTACCGAATATACTTATAGAATTTCATGAAAATTGGTCAAGCCAATATTTCAAATAAAATCACACTTTTCACAACTCATCATTACCCGAACGCAGAAGTTCAAGTGTTGAGGGCATTAATAAATTGATTCTGTAAAATAAATTGAATTATAATGACTGTTCATAATAATTTATACAGAGAACGTTAATTCAATTGTAATTCTTATGATTATCTAACCCAATTGTCTCACAAAATTAATCTTTTACAGTTCATATCAGATTATAACGGAGAAGACCATCACTTCACGACTGTCGGACCTAGGGGTTTTATCAACATAGAAAAAATATATCGCACCCAGGCAGTCATGGACCATATATCTATGTGCCATCAGCATTATCATAGTCGGAATCGTCTTTCGCCGACAGTTAGACTCATCGATTATCTTAAGTAAGTAATTTTTTGTTAACGGCTGTTCTGGATGTTTGTCTGATTCTCTACGTTATGAGGATTTTCACTTTAGAGGGTTTCTGAAAATGTCTTTCAGTTGTGAAAGGATTTATAGAACTTGTATCTTTATGATTACCACTGTATAAAACCTTTTATTGGACAATTTTATTTTGCATTTCCTGGAATGGAGAAATAAAAAAGGAACTTCGTGCTTGCAAGAATCTGCTTGAAAAGAGAATTCTGGCTTAAAAAATTTGGTGGAAATTTTGTCCTGAATATGTGTTAAACAACTTCACATTTTTATCTCAGTAGAACAAAAGGGATTTGAATTTAGAAATTGTTGATGAGGTCTAATAGTCCTAATTTCAGTTTTTAGTTTACTCTTAGTCCATCTTCAAATTTCACTTCAAGAAAATTTGGACTAGAAAAACTACTAGGAGGAGCCTCCATATACCATAGTTTTACTTTCACTTTTCATTTCGATCTAACAAATCACTATTTTCTGATCGGGCGATAGTCGACATTGTAGAAAAATTGAATTCCGAAGGTTAATTTTTCCTTTTATACTGTTGAATGTTATTCAACAGTATAAATGCTCAATGTTTTACATACTTCCTTATATTTTCAAATGATCACTCTGTTTTGCTTATAATCTAACTATCCATCATTCTAGTCCAGCTTGAGGCTAAAATCTGCCAACAGTTTCAATTCTTCTATATTTCTTTGTATTTGAAGCAATACCTATATCTATGATTTTTTTTACCCAAAATGTTGCCTCAGTCGAACCCTGCCCAACATTTCAACACATTTGAGGGCGCGCCAGCATTACCAACCAATAACAACATCCCACACCGTGAGATGGTGATCATTGGGTCCAAGAATCCTGTGTCTCAGGTCGACGCAATGAACCAAGAATGACAGCCTTCTCCATCAGTCCGGCCAAGAATTCTAAAGTTAGCCGGCATAATGTTGAGATTCAAGAGGAGAGAGGACGTTATTCTACCAATCGATCCGATAATCAGAACAGTCATCCTAACGGAGATGTCTGTTTAAAAAAAGTGTGTTTAAAATCTGTTTTTCCGTTAATCAGCTGTCGCCCATATACGAACGACAACTTTCAGAAGTTGAGAAACTTGTGCGAGCTAAGGACTAACGAGGTCTTACCTTTTAACGTGTGATTCCTAACTCGGTTGCAGAGTCATCTCAGCTTCAACCCGATGAATTCTCTCGAGAAAAATATCTGGCCAAGGCGGGAATCGAACCCACGGCCTTCCGATCGTGAGGAATTTGGATCACCTTCTTTTCATGATCCGCGACCATGAGTGAGAAGGAACTGGAGCATTTCTCTTCGCAGCAACTGCAAGACCTTCTAGTGAACTTGGTTTGATTTTCCACACTGAATGGCGTGATCTCTGTCAATTAACTGAATCTCGTTCAGCAAAAGGCCCATATGAAAGTTTCAGAGATCACTGTAATCCTGTGGTAACCCAACATGGGGTCTTCTTCCACATTCCATTGAAATATTGTAGAGAAATTTGACAAAAAAATATTTCATTTGTAAAAATTTGTTGTCTTTTTTTGCTGTTTCAATTTTCTTTCAACTCAAATAATACTCATGACTCACATACGTCTTTGAGTTGAACAGTTTTCCGTGTTCACTTATTGAAGAACGGAACTTATTCACTTTGGTTTCTCCTTCTCTATTGATATCTATTGATGTTGATCAAATAATTGCAATAAACGTTACATATTGTTTAATTTCTCTCATGATATGTCATTTTTCTATATTTGCAGGTCATCAGCCGTAAACGTACAACGCGTTCTAGCGTTCAGGCCCCCAGAAAAAGTCGAATTGGATGCCGAATATGACTGTGATGTAGACGAATACCACCCTGTACAGCCCCTAGTGCACGACCATGGCGTTAGCTTCGTCTGTCTATCGTCACCACTAACGAAAATCGATCAACACGTTATACAGGTAACTGAACTACAATGGATACTTGTAAACAATTTTTTATATGTGAAATTTGAATATATTTGTTTTTTACTGTTAAATAATAAAAGTAATCACAATTCAGAAATTATTTCGGAAACATATCAGTTGTTCTTTCCAGAAAGTTACTGTTTAAGATTTCGAACAAAGGAGACCTCAACTTGTTTTTTATTTCATTTAAAATTTCCACATATTATGAAAGTGTATTATAAACATATATTAAAAAATTTGAAGATAACAACGATAGAAATAAAAACAATAAAAGTTACTTGGCGCTCCGGAGCGACTTCATCGATTAAAGTGGCGCATTTGCTTTTTCAGCTGCAGGAAAACCCGGAAAAAACTGCAGCACCACAAATCGAAGTCACAAATCGAAGCCATAGTCAACTAGAAAAATACTGTATTTATTAGAAAAAAATATCCATGACTATACATATACTCAACTTCTTCTCAATCCACTCTAATGAATGAGGAATGTTATAATGTCATGTATTCATAAAATACATACACCAAATTGCGTTTGCCATACCATTTATCTCAACTTAAAAATCAGTAATTTTAATTTCATATGGACCTCTACCTATAAACACAATTCAGGAATTTTCACTCATGAAATATATTTTTCTACCAACTGTATTATATGAAAAATATCAGAAAACCATGAAATATGCTCCCAATTATCATTTTTTATATATTTTGCTCAACTGAAATTGCTATTTTTTTTATTGGACTTTATATTCATCGATAGATATTAATACTCTTTAAGTTTTCTTACCTGTGAAATATATCAGCAGGAAAATTCTGTGCTCAGTGGTCATTTATCATATTGTATGCCACTACAGCATGGGGAACGACGATGGAGGTGGAGAAACATCGATGATTTTCACTAAGTGTGCAGCGAAAAATGGCAATATATGTAACCAGGTCATACAGAACTACCTCAACAAGAGCACTATTGGTCGTATCCCTTCTATCCAACTCCCTGTGAAGATTAGAATACATCGAAGATCAATCAGGGAAAATGCGGCACATGAAAATATTCTGAAATGGTGACAAGATGGACTAGAATACTGATCACTGATATCCAAATCTGGGTGCCAAGAAAACATGGCGAAACAAGTTATCACCACACCCAACTGCCTTCGAGGCCTGATTATTTTCAAGTGAAGAAGACAAGTTTACTGTGGGAAAGGGAATACGGTGAAGTAACACCGGATAATTAACGCTGGACAAGTTGTTAATATAAGGCTGGCGACCAAAAATATTGGAATGCCATGAACAATCTGGCACAGAAAGTTATCAATACAAAGAAATAAAATATTAAAGCACAGGAAAAAAGCCACGATAAGGCAAATGAAATCATACAAAAAAACTTCCTATTTCTGAAGTTATGCCTAAGCAGTTCCGGTAAGACCATCAAGAGTAGGGGGGTTTTCAGCCGACACTACCACAGAGGTAGTCCAAGAGGATCTTCCGGTGTCGAAAAGAAAACAAAATAATGTGATTTTCAGTATTCTCAATATCGAATTTCAGTGTCTTTCCATGCTTATGGGACAATTCATCAGAAATAAGTACCTATTACACGTTTTGTTCACGACATAAACTGTAGCCATTTGTCATTGATTGAATTAATTCTGGATTGCGAGGAGCTCATTTTATGACCTACTGTTTGCTAGAAAATGAAAAATTACCCCGTTATTATAATTTAAGAACAATTCGTTTACCATCATGCTTTGGACTACTCTCAACTTGGACTCACCATTCATTTGTTCCAGAAACAAAACCGTTTAGTTTAGATCAATCTACATCATCGACTGAAAATATCGCTAATTCATAAGGTCTCGTTAGTCTTTTGATTATCTTTCCCCATATATATGATGAAATGAAACAATCAACATCTGTTCGAATTTTCATCAAATCTTCGATCATGTCAATAAAATTCCATCATCGCTCGTACACCTAATGAGAACAGCAGACAGAACAAAACGGAAAGTTGGAGAATTGGGTCAAAGCCATTACTCGTCTGGCATAAAACCTTTAGTGGAACTAGAGCTTATCATGTAGAAAATGATTTGAATCATGCGATATTAGCTGGATCTCCAACCGACAGTAATGTATAAAATATAGGGGTATAATTCAAAAACGAAATTAAAAATTTTATAATGCGAAAAAATGGATTATTGAAAGTAGATAACACATAATACAAAATCTGTTTACAAAAAACTATTTCCTCTATTCTGGTTTACAAATTAGATTTTCCTGAATATCTGTTTTAAAATCCCTTCATGGCCCATGTTGGATTAGAACTATAAAATCCGCCCATCAATATATAATTTTAATTTTGAATGTATATTTGGGTTCTTTCAATTTTAATTGTTTACGTCTAATCGTCTGATTGAAAAGTCATGAATGTTGCAATTTTGGAATTGTGTTAACAAGAATATAAGGAATACATTGATGAAGGAAGATGTAGCTTAATATCACTTTCCTTCAAAGATATCGCGGCAAGATTGACGTAATTCAGAAGACACTTAATATTTTTCATCAATTTAGATTTCATCTAGTACTAAATAATACCATTGGAGAGGTGGATTGTGATGCATATCGCAAGTCGAGGAAAGATTTCAAGTTCAACTAGGCTCTCCAACCATGAGTTCTGAGGTTTGAAAATAGCAAAAGCGTCTCTGGTATCATAAAACTGCAACCATCAGTTACCAGCTGAATGAAAAGCCTTCGATTGCATGTCATGACATATTTTATTATGGAAACTCTATAAATATGGAATTCGTGGAAAATCTTATGACTGGTTCAATTCATATCTGAAAAACAGAAGACAAACAGTGGAACTCAATCAAAAAGACAAAACGACTAGATCTGATGCTTTGGATGATAATATGGGTGTCCCACAGGGTAGCATTTTCGGTTCAATATTATTTATTATATTTATCAACGATATTAATGAGGTTATAGCAGACATAAACACTGCTCACATTATCAATTATGCTGATGAGTTCTGAACGATGGAAAAACAAATTGCATCATATTCAAAATCAATACCAGTATGTCAACACCAATAAGCATTATTATGCACATTCAAACGAATCATTTGCAATACTTCAGTGAAGTTTCTAGGCATATACATTGATAACACTTCAAGTTGGACTAGTCAGATAGACAACTTTTGCATAAACTATCCTCGGTAACATACGCCATACGAGTTCTGAAAAAAAATGTTGATCTAGTAGCACTAGTTACAGTATATTATGCGAATTTTTACTACGCTATGAGACAAGGGATATTCATCTGGGGCTCATGTCATGGGTTGAATAGAGTTTCCTATGTCAAAAAAATGACCAGAATAATCATTATGAATACAAGAGATTCCTGCAGATGAGCCTTTGAGATCAACAAACTACTTACTATGTCAGCAATCTATATCTATGAATCAATAAAATTTATCGTCAATCAAGGCCATTTTGACATACATCGCCAAACGTATATTGATGAGACAAGATGAAAAAAATACTTCTCATGTCCCATCCATGCAAAAGTCTTATACGAACATAGCACTATCTATAACTTAATGAAATTTTATAATAATCTTTCGAAAAACATAAAAATATTGTCGTTGCTGAAAGATTTCTGAAATCTGTAAGATAATTCTTATGTAATCTACAGCTTTACAATACTGATGAATATTTTCTGGCCTGTAGAAATATATGAACCAAATTTTATTCAGAATGGCGCTACGTATTTATAGAAATCATCTCTACTTTCAATAATCATGCGCAATATCACGCACATTTTAAAATATTTGTGATCGTGTTCGAAACTTGAAGCTTTCCATTTTGAATGTTTCATTTTTAGATTTATATGTACCAGTATACATGTTTGATATTTTTTACAATTTTCCTGTTAACGTATTTCTCAGACAAACATTTTCTGCCACTCCTGTGAATGATTATAAAATACTCTGTTGAAATGAATGTATCTACCTATCTAGCTAAAAAATAAACATTGTTATCGTTTTCCCACAATCAATCACTTCCTTAATGTTGGCGTCAGGCACCACATGAAATTGAATACCATTATTTTCAAATTGACTAATTTGAGTTCATTTGTTTAGCCAGATTCATTTAAAAAAAATCAAATTTGCTAAGGAAAACTCAGATATCGTTTCAAATATAAAGATTGAATAGAATTACATTGAAATTGGTGTTTTCTCAATTTTTTCATGTATCAAAGCTATAAAACTGCAAGTTTTTTTTATCTATTCAATGTCAGGTGTGAAATTGATAGGGAATGAAATTCATATTTTTCGACGAATATGAATCCACAGACATCATTTTCACCATCAGGATACAAATAATTGTAGATTATTTTTGAAAGCAGGCTCAAACGTGAAGAATAACAAAAAAATAATCTCTAAAAAAATGACAATCTGAAAATCTAGTTTCTATTTCTTGTCTACTTAGACTCAGATTAGAAAATCAAACGAATGCAAAATGACATGGGGAAACTAAAAAAGCACAAAATCTATAACGGTGTCAACAATCGAATGCGATACATTCAGATAGATTACTTTGGAAATTCAGCCAATTTGCTTTCAAAAACAACACTTTACTACACCATCTCAAAAAAACAAGTGGAGTAACATTTTTTGTGACTCGGTTATATATTTGATATGGTATTTATCTTGCACAAAGACAAATGACCTTGACCCACTTTCTGAATTGAATTGCAGGTCTTCAATTTGTAAATTGTAGTAGTCGGAGTAGTGTAATGATTCTCTGGGCCTGAACTGTTTCTTCAAATTTACGTCATTAATTTCTAGAAAAAAATATGGAGTTTAAACCAAGTGTGTTTCATTGAATTTGTAACAATTGGGAATATTTTCATCAATGAAAACCAATGGGCTCATTTACCAAATTTGTTTGTATTTCATTATTTGAAAGTTTATACTTCAAATAGTACATCTGCAAAAAATCTGAATTTTCAATCTTTATCTTCCCCTTCAAATTAATAGTTGAATGTGGCGTTCACCAAAACAGGGCGTGGTCAAACTTGACGTCACATCAGCCGCCAGTGCTGGCATATAAGCGAAATACATACTTGTACCGTAGAGAGGAAGTTGTGTGTTGTTTACTGTAGTGTATCAACTGCGTTAATATACACGTGTTGTTTTCAAACCAGTCAGCAAATGAAACAAAATCCGACGATGGCAGCGATTCTTAATCTCCAACTAAAGCCCCGGTTGCCACCGCTCGAAGCTCATTATTTGGTGTGACGTCAGTATGTACCGCGAACGATATCATATTTTCAATTGCTCTTGCTCAGTTGTTAATTGACATAAAAATCGGAAAATTTTGTGGGATACTTGGGAGATGATTTACTTTTATAATGTATAATTTTCAATAAAAAACTAAACTAGCCTGTATGAGTCCATTGTTTCAAAGAACATTTGTGACAGTTAAAAATAGTTGTAATTTTTCAAACAAGGTGTACGGCCGTTAAAACTGAAAATCCGGAATGAGCGCATCAAATTACAGAAACTAACCATAACAAAAAACTTAAGAATTTGAAGATTTATACCCCTTCAGCGACAAGTACATCAAACGAATCTAACCATGCAGTCGGTTTTTTATGATATGATAAATAAATAATATTTAAATGTTTGTTTGGTAGTAATTTCGAAACATTCTATCCTTACTCGATCGACTACGTTCCACCAATACTCAGCAATTAGTAAATTAATAAAAACTCAACAGGAAAAATGAATTGGAAATTGGAGTTATATCAAGGCTTCATCAATAATGGATGAGGTTGGTTGGATTTCAGTAACGGAAGGGAAAGTCGTCCCACCAGGTGTTGTTTATGGTCGAGCGTAAAGTTCAGAAGTCATAAGCTGCTTACAACATTCTCCGATGTAAACATTTTACGTTGCCGGAACTAAATAAAGTACATATGGTATAGTACAGGATTAAAAGTTTGAAGGAAAACTGATGATCCGCATCGACTCCATGCTATTTCTAGCACTAAGACTGGTCAATATTATACATTAAGCAAAACTTCCCTTCATTGTAGGCAATAAGAAACAATAGTAACAAAAAATTTCAGGAAATAAAAATGAAAATATGGTTTTCGTTCAGGTTGCAAATATTGAATTTGTTCAGAATATTCTCGAAGTACTCAAAAATATCACTTGTTATTTTCTCCCATATGACAAGTTGGCACTTGTAAAAATATTGAGGTGATATAGAAGAAAGGGAAATATGAGCACTGATCGAAAGATCATCTGAAACTTGTTTCAAAAATTATCCAACTATATTATTTGTATAACAATTTCATTAATTTTTGGAAGAGTTTTTGGCTTTCTACTACTCTATCTTGATACAAAAAAATGTAGGAATCTTCCAAAGAAAGGAAGGAAGCAATCAATTTCAAAAGAAGTCACTTTATACATAGATGTGTAGATCATGCGGGAAAATAACTTTCAGACACAAACTGGAAGAAAAAGCTCTTTTGAAAAAGCTACTTTCATATAGACATCAATTTACACGAAAGAAAAATTCTTTCAAAACAAATTCTTTTATATGAGCACTGAATTGTACAAAATAAACTGTTCTCTGCTCAGTTTATATTCCAAACATTCGTTATGAAATTGAATCAGATATTATTCAGAGGTTTCCTACACAACATACTGAATGAAAGGTAAAAATGTTATTTAGATGAAACACTGTCATCCTCACCGTAAGACACTTGCCTTAGGGCTTTTCAGTACTAATCTGAATAATATTATAAGAACAAACACACCCGATGACGATTGTGGATACTAACAATCGAATCGTTGTGAAGTAACTTGGTTTGAAATCTCTTAATTTTTATTACTTTTTTATTGTTCAATTTTCAATTTTTGCTTGTATTTTGTTTTATTGTAAATTCATTTTATTATTTAATATATAATTGTTATTTTCAGCTATTCATTTGAATGTTTTTCATTCCTTCAGGGATTTCAAATCATTTTATATCAATAATTATTCGATAGGTCCTCTCTCGGTAAAACAAACAAAAAGATTTCAATACGGCTCGTTGCTTCTCAAAATGCAATGTTGTATCTGTGGCTTTTGAATGCAATTGTATATGTTTTTTCGTGTATTAATTGAATTCGAAAGATACGAAAGTCAGGCAGTCATCTCAAATCACCCGAATGTATGAATTGGTTGAAATATTTCGAACATCTATACAAAAAAAGAGAGGTACCCACAAACATTATTTTTGGGCTACAATATGAAAATTTCCCCATGGCCATTTACCAAGAAGATGAATTATTTATTCATTTATTTATATATTTATTTACGGCAATGCCTATTTTTTACAAAATAATTAACAACTTCACACATATGTATTTAACATTAATCTAAGTTAGGTTCAAGGAAAAATATATGAAATAAAATGAAAGAAAATAGTAAAAAAAGTTAATGAATTACAATCTTTTCACAGTCTTTTTAAATATTTCCAAAGAAGAATTAAAAAAAAATCTAAATCTACATTGTATGTATTTGCAAGTCTAAAAATTTTACCAATAGATTAATTCCAGCCATAGTTGGTGCTACAAAAGGGTACCTTAAAGATTTCTGAATTTCTGGTTCTCCTTGGATTCACATTTGAAGTTATAAGTTCGACAAGTTCCATTGATTATTTTATGAATTAGTGTAAGATTTCATTCTAATCTTCTATGAGCCAGCGTATTCAAGTTAAGTATGTCCAATATAATTTTATAGTTATATTCACCAATATGATTTCCCAGTTTATATGCAGAGTACCTCAGAAACTTATTTTGAACTCTTTTAAGCATATCAGTATCCACATGATAAGAAAAGCACAAATTATGGAATTGTATTCGATTATTGATCTAACAATTGAACAATATATGATTTGTATCGAAGCGATAAATAGTTCATTTGCAGATTTAAGAATGAAACCTGACATTTTTAGTGCTTTAGAAGTGATATTTGCAATATGGTGTTTATATGACATTTTTGGGTCGAGAGTGATTCCTAAGCCTCTGATTGTGTTTGTTGTTTTCAATTCTGATTGATTGATTTTATATGGCCGGTTAATGGGATCTTTGTTTCTGGAGAAAGTTAATTTTTGACATTTGTCTATATTTAATTGCAGTAGATTTATATCACACCAGCGAACAAAGTTAGATAAATCGCACTGACTTCTGGTCATCAGCAAACAAAAGAAATTCACTATAAAGAATAACATCTTTCCAGTCATTCACAAATAGGTTGAAAAGCAATGGCCCTCAATGAGAACCCTGTGGTACACCCGATGAAACTGTGTATTTCATTGTAATTTCATTTCAGGGATTTTTTGCTTTATATAATTTTTATTTCGAGCTATTCACTTCAATTCTTCCATTCTTTCAGGGATTTCAAATTATTTTATATCATATTAGACAATGAAAGTCCAAACTGATGAAATTCAAATTTATTAATTATTCAATTACTATTTGTTCGTTTCTTGTCAAAACGCAACGTTGCGTTGCACCTGTTGCTTTTGAATGCAATTATATATTGTTGCGGATATTAATCAAATTCGAAAGTTACGAAATATTTATTTCCCAATCATTTTGTGATAACAGAAGGCAGTCAGCTCAAAGCACACGAATGTATGAATTTGTTGAAATATTTTGAAAATCTATAAAAAAAAAGGAACTCACAATCATTATTTCTGGGCAACAAACTCGAAATTTCCCCATGACCATTGACCAAGAAGATGAATTACAACCTGAGAATCAAGAAACGGGATATTTTGTCTTCGTATTTTTTCATTGGCTTGTCAAACGAATAAAACTCGGTGAGATTTTGATCCAATAACTTAAACATAGTTCGATGTGGTTGTCGTTTTTCGGAATACAAGTTTAAATACATTTCCGAAGTCCTAACACTGTTTCTACCGTATTTGTAATAAATTTGTATCATATCCCTTCTTGTCATTCGTGAAAGCCATTTTTTGCCAAAAATTCAATGACTTGTGTAATAACAAAATGTCATTGAGTGTAACAAATTGAAAGTCAAACTTAGAAACATCAAAGTCAAAGCCTATAATGATAAGAATAATTTTTTTTCAATATCATCAATTTTTAGAAGAAGAATGATAACTTATGATACATCATTGAAAAGGTAAAATGTTGTTCTATACAAAACAGAGAGAATCCAGTGCAGCCCCCATGAAAAAAAGTAAAATTGATTATAGTGGCCGGAAGACGTCGGATAGCAAATCTGAAAATACCATTATGTAGCAGGGAAAAAGTGGCAATGTGGAAGTTGCAATTTATTTCAAAATCGTTCGAAAAATGAAGCCAGAAAAAAATAAAAACCATTTTCCGTAATTTCTGTTTTTCCGGATATCTCCGGATAGACTCGGTATTTCAGAACTTTCTCAACGGCATATTGTTAGTCAGGTAAATGCGCAACTTTTCCCCAATTTCACCATATTCGTATCTCTCATAGTTTCCGAGGTCCCAATGGTGAGGATCGAATTTGAAACACTCTGTATACTCAGTGAATTTCGATATTATACAGGGTAATTCCTAACTACAGTGCGAAATTTCGGAGGATGATTCGTTAGGTCGTTCTGAGAATAGAAATTTTGAACATGTGTCCGGAGTTGCTTTGTTTCTGAGATACGGGTCGTGGAAGTTAAAAAAAAACGGTATTTATAAAATATCATAAATATCCTTACACCGAATTGGTTGGAATTAACTGGTCTCCAGAGAAGGTGTTCATGATATGCGAAGTGTCTTCAATTTTTTTCTCGAAAACGAAGCTAGATATGAAAAAACCCAAACGACGAAAAAGTTGTATTTTCAGTTGCTCAATCGGAAACAATGAACAACTACACAAAAAGTCAGTGGCGTACTATTTTTTACCAATATTGTTGACTGTAGTGCCCACTGAGACTCCACTGGATCTAATAATTTTAATGTAGTCAGGGAAAAATAAGCGTCTTATTACTTCAAATAACGTAGCAAATTTCAACCAAATTGGTGTGAGGATATTCATGATAATTTGTTAATAATTTTTTTTATTTTAAACTTGAACGCCGTGTATCTCAGAAACGAAGCAACTCCGGACATATGTTCATCAAAACTTTTTTTCTCAAAACGACCTAACGAATTACCCTCTGAAGTTTCGTACCGCAGTTAGGAATCACCCTGTTTAGGAGCTTATATATTACCAAAGAGTTTGCATTCAAAATATTATAGGCATCTTGGAAACGCAATTGAAAATGGTTCTTCAAGTTAGATTTGAAGCTTGAGTGGCAGGAATGGAACAGAAGGATTCTTTTGAAGGAACCATAACCCAAAAACAGATGGTTCATGATCCAACAACAGGTCTCAACATAGGTTTCAACAGCGAGTCACCACCACGAATGCTTCGTTTTTCGGCTCTTCTTCAATATAGTTGCCTTGCAGTGGAAGCTGCAGTAAGAGACAGAGAACCGTGGATCTTGTAGTACTAAACGTACCTACTGTTACAGTCATCTTCAGTGGTATATGCGAAGTTAGTAACTCAAAGTATCAGCAACGACTATGCCTTGGGTGGATGATAATTTTATTTCGAATTATCATACACAAAAACATTTACTTGAAAGCAAACATTTTTTGGGCGTATTTTGATCGTTGGAGCGTCGGTGTACGGGATAATTTATGTTGAGATCATTACCAGAATGAGGAAACAAATTTAAAAAATCAGTATTTTCATGAAATTCCAAAAATTATATTTATCTGTCGAAAATATTATTGTTGACTGTTCAACTCTGTATAAGCTGCCTAGGTCTCAAATATTTCTTTTTTTTTAGACATTGTGGGAAATAATTGATCATTTGGAGTTGATTTCATTCAAACACGATATGGTTATTGGAATATTTATAAAACGATGAATTCATGAAAGTTATCAATACTAGTATTTCTAATATGCAGGGTGCTTTATTCAAAGCTTTTGCAGAAGTCATCAAGGAGTTGTGGTCAGAAGATTCAATGGATAGAGTAGTTAATACAGTCTCCTTATAAAATCAGATTCAAAGTTTTGCTCCTTGATTCATGGGTAATGCCCATCAAGACGCCCAAGAGTTCCTTCGTTATCTCTCAGAAGGTTCACATGAAGACGTTAATATAATCAATGAGAAACCTAAACCAATATTAATGGAGATTGATGAAAAATTGAGCGACAGCGGAAATGCATAAGAGGCATAACTCACATACTTGAGGATGCATAACTCTAAGCTTGTAGATAATTTCGTTGGTCAATTGAAATCCACGATGAAATGCAGATACATTGTGGACATTCATCCGTAACCTTTGATAATTTCTGAGATTTGTCTACATCCCTACCACGAAGAATCGACCAATTGAGTTTGTGGCAATACTTGGATTCGTTCACAAGAGAAGAAACTTTGGATGGAAATGAAAAACCGACGTGTTCGAAATGCAAGGAGAGAAGAAAATGCACAAAGTCCCTATAAATCCACAAGTTTTCCCATATTTTAGTAATTCATTCAATAATATTCTCTCCAATGGAAGATTTAGAGGCACATTGAATGTTGTCATCGAATTTCCTTCAGTAGTATTGGATATGAACAATTTTGCAGCAGAAAATGTGGGTACTTGTTATGATCTATATGCACTTTTAAATCACAGTGGGACTACTTACAGAGAACAAAATCGCACTTCTGCGATAACTAAGGAAAAGTTTCTTCATGCTCATGTACCAATATATTTGATATTCATATTGAAATTTGTATTTGTTTTTGTGTACCTGATAAGCTGAATTCATATTGTTTCATTTTTATAATACATTCTGTAACAATGAATTTTCAGAAATTGATATGACAAAATACATCATCTATCAAAGATGACACTACCGTCATTGTGTATCTGGAAGAAGATTTATTCATATATAAATGAAAATCCAATAATTTGATTACAGATCCTCCACCATGGAAGTACGTGCGTTCTCTGGGAAGGCATCGAGGGCCCCTCGCAACCGACAGGCGTCAAAGGGTTCTTGCTATATCTCAGGTTAGATAGATCATTAACAACCCTCACTTGGGTAAGGCCAAGTTGGAGCGGTCTCAAGTCAGGAACCACCAACGAGGCAGATCCATTCTCAACGGATTTCAACTTGTCCTTCAACCCCGAAGAGACTTTAGCTCCAGGACTATTGACCAAGTTGGCTCTGCAATCTACCGGCGAGCAGAGTACGGGAACCACATTAGATGATGGGTAAGTTACACAGTGATTGTTATATGAAAATAATACTTCATTTCCTTTTGATTAGTCTAAAATGTTCAAACGTAAGAAATATATCTAAATCTATATAAAGTATTACTTAGATATTCACTTTCACTTTTCACGAAATTATCCGGTCAAATTAGATTAAAAAATAAGAGTGAAGGTACATAAATTTACAACAAGCAGTGAATACGTGTAATTGTTCAAAGATGAGATATTAAAATTCCGAATGATTGCGATGCCTGGAAAAAATATGTATTCGAGGTCAAAGGTTAAAAATCTCGAAAAAATAGGTTATTCGCGGTTTTCAGGAAAACAGTAAGTTTCGTCATAAAACAACTTCAGATAAAAATTGTAGACTATAAAATTCTCTACAACAACATGTATCAATACTTTTTTTCTTAGAGACACCGTTTCTGAGATACGACGAGTCAAAAATTTGTAAAAGTTATAATCGTCATTATATGCATAAGTATGCCATGTATATGTTGAAGGATACGTTTATTGGCGAAAATATATTGGTTAAACAGGCTAATAATGATGCCGGTGTACTGATTATTGAAACAGCTACAGAGCTATTTAATTTGACAAATACAACTATTGTTGTTGGTGAAGATGTAGACTTACTCGTACTTCTTACTGCTCGAACTCCACCTGAAAAATAGATTTCCTTTCTGAAGCCAGAAAAGGCTCAAAGGCAA
>WOGP01001206.1:0-19996 GCA_015342065.1 Leptinotarsa undecemlineata | reverse complement strand
ATTGCGTACAAAATACGAGGATTGTTTGTAACACAGAAGTGAATTTACCTGGTCGAAATGTTAGTTCCATTAATACAGGAAATGCTGGAATACACATGATTTGTCACAATTGTACAATTAATTATAATTTCAAATAATTTTCAAGCGTATTTGCAATGTTCAATTTCCTACTTCTAGTTAATAATTAAGTTAACAAAAGTTTATGTGAATATCTTTAAAATTATAGAATTCTTCTCATTATTTACCTAGGTGGTTTTTTATTATTATTTTTTACCAAGGGTGACAAATATTGATTCTCGTTAGGGGAATGGAGTGAATAATAGCAATTTCTCAGGTTAGTAGTGAAAAAAACAAGTTAAAATTCATTCATATTCTGAATCTAATACACGGTTAAATCAATATTATGATAAAAATTATTTCGATGGGCTTTATTTATATATCAAAAATTTTGTTTACTTTTTACAGGTGGATCGTTCCAATTTTTTTGTGAAGACACGACCAATCTGATTGCATTCTAATTTCCCAAAAATATAAAAGAGTTATTTGTGTTACTACGTTACTAAACAAAATCTGGTTCAATTGTTATGTTATTACATTTGTTAGAATTTCTACAGAATTCAAAAATACTGTATTATTAAAATATCTCAGTTACAAATTTTATTGTTCAGTCTCTCCGTTCCTCTAAGTTGAGAGACTGAACAATAAAATCCCCTCCAACCCCCAAATGAATTTATACGAGTTCGGAGATCAAAAGGCGAACTTTTACAGTTCGGGGATTACTGCTTGAGATCTGTGGTTTCTACTAGCGTTGAATCCGAAAGAGCCTTCTCTGCGGCTGGTTATCTGACAAGCCAAATGAGAAGTCGTTCAACAACGATTCTTTGGACATTTTGTGCTTTTTAAGAAGCTACTTTCAAAATAATTCGTTATAATTGATAATAATATGTCAGTCTTATAGTCAAATCAACTTAGTTAATAAGTTTCATTTCAGTTTGTGACTTTGTTGTTTTGTTATAAAAAAATTGCTTCATTATTGAAAGACTTTTGTTTGATATGAGAAAAAAAGACTGATTGTTTATTCCATTTATCATTTCAGTAGATATGTCAAAGTTTGCTACTCAAAAGTTAATTAAGAAAATGATAGATAGATATGTCAAACAATGTTGAATAGATATAAGTTTATTGAAAATATTCGTAAAAATGAATGTTCACTCCATAATACCTATAATTTTTACTATTTTTATTCCAAATTTATTCAAATATTGAGATTATTTGCAAGAATAAACACACAACACTGCCAATCCCGCGAGATCTCGCGGTATTGTTATTCATAAATAAGGCATGAAAAATGTATTGAGAAGTAAGTGTTTCAGTATTCTCAAATCACTTAAACAGATCGAATCAAATATAAAATGAACTTAATGAAAAATATTTTGGCATGCCAATTCAAACATTTTGTAGGCCAATAATAACGATATGTATTTACTCTTATGTCCTACAAACTGAAGTGAACATGAAAATGTGGGCTTTGGAGTAACCTTTATAGCTCATAAAAATTCAGGTATACAAACAACGACCAGATTATTGAGAATAATTATTAATATTTTATGCAGTCATAAAACTAATCAACCAGCTGGTCATGTACAAGAAACAGTTTAGGCACGGGTTTCCGTTTCCGCATAGAGGAAGTAATAACAATCAAGTTGTGTTTGATGTCACTTTTTGAGTGTTTTGTGGAGGAAGGACACGACCCATTCACAGTTATTAACTTATTAAAATTTCAATCACTGATAAAGTCTTGTTGAATTTACCTTTCTATTCTGATAAAATCGGGCTAACTTTTTGGGAGAAAACCATTCGTCTCATCTTTTCAGAAAAACCAAAGAATTAACTTTCCAAATGGCCCATTTTCGTTTATCATTTCAGTTATCCAATTATGACTGAGAATATTAATGAATTCAAAGAAACAGATTATCCTAGAAGGTCGATATTATGAAACAGCCGCTATTGTGAATGGGGGTTCGATTCCTACTCTGGAAAGTTGGATGACTAGTCAGGGACGGTTTGAGCAACTGTGTAATGTCAGTTACTCGGAGTATTCTTGTTGAAATTTTGAAAAACGAAAGTGGCAGGAGAATGATTTCTGCGGACAAATACAAGTTCCAGAATTAAATTCCATGTATTTTTGCATTACAATTACCTCGATCGACTTTGCTAATCGTCCTTAATCATCAAAAAGTTGAAGGAAAATAATTATGATATAATTAGTTTCTAATATTTTTAAATATTGAAAAAAAGTACTGTCATTATTTTTTATTATTGATTACCTGATACATTTATTGATATCAAAATATAATATAGAGATATTCAAAATCATTGAAAACGTTGCACTCTCCAGGAAAGAAGGTGAATAAAATCTAATATAATAACTATTTTCTGGACTATAACCGGTTTCTGAATTGTCTAAGGTACCTCTCGTAACTATATATTCGTGACTCAATATTCGAAATTAGCTTAAATATTATCATAGACAGGTTTGAAAATTTGCAATACACAAATTTTGATGTATTTGTAATAAATGTTATTGCTTTCAAAGAAAGATTGAAAGTTGTAGACGGATTTTATGTAAAATTTTAAAGATCTATATTTTTCCATAAGAAGCACTTCAAAAAAAAATATATATATATATAACCCCTTCAATACAAAAGCACTTCAAGTTTCACGAAGCAATGAAAAAAAAATTGTTATGGATGATATAATTGACACAATGAGTGATGTGAGTGGAAATATACTTTTTTGAAAAATTACTTTGGTTACCTATTCGTACATATTTAATTGCAATGAATATCTGAAAGGACTTGGACAATACACATAAATAACGTATTTTTCAATTGCTTTCGAAGATTAGACAAAAATTCCGAATAATGAAGATAATATGAAAGTCATGCACAGAAGTTTCTTTCTAATACAAACTTTATGCAGAAACCCTTCAGAAACACAATCTATTACTTCAATATTGAACACGAAAAGAAAAAGTCACTTCGAAATAACCACTTTATCATCAACTTGGAATTACACGAAAATTAATTTTTCTTAGTCTTTTGTGCTATAAACATCCGTTATGGAATTGGAATAGATATCATTCATAGGAACGCCACACAATATAATATATAAAAGAGTCTTGTTATAAATTTTTACTAACATAGTTACACTATCATCTATAATGGTGAACGTCGAAGTTTCTGGACAATACACTTGTCTTGTCCCGTCATCAGTACTGTTTTGGATGATATAACAAGACTAAGAACTCATTACTATTATAACATTACGATTTTATCTGTCTTGTCCTGAAACTTTAAAGCACATCATTGAGGATCATAGTGTCCCATGAAAGTGAAATTTTATATTCCGTAACGAATGTTTGGAGTACAAACTGAATAAGAAAAATTGATTTTCATGTAATTCAATGTTAATATGAAAGTAGTTGTTTGGAAAAGACTTTTTCCTGCGTGGTCTTCAGAAGTAGAAAGTCAGAAAGTGCTTTTCCAAAAAATAGGCCCTCCTGAAACTTTACTTCTTCTTTTACCTATTTTGATTTTCTTTGAATTATAATGTAGTTTGACTGAGAAAGACGACAATTTCAAAAGAGTTTGAGTCAATATCAGTTATAGTCTGACAATGGACACATACAAAATAAAACGTATTGTAATGTTTCATTTCTAATAGAATTGTAATTCTTCATCAGTGTGAACTTGACGACTGGAGATAACTGTGTTAAAGCTACTTTCCCGGTTTGTTGGCCGTCGTCTGCAGGTTTTCATGTCTGGCGTTTCATCTACAACTACGGTAGAATGCTGATGAGGCAACAAAAGAAGTTTTCTAGCTATTCTCCAAACAGACATGTATTTCATAGGTGGTTAGCTTGGCGTCGTTTCTATTGGCTGCATTGAATGACGTGATTTGTGTGTAGTTTAGGACAAGTAGCCAAATTTTATTCATGTCAATTCCGTCTTCCTTTCGATTTGAATTGTCCCTGTATTTATGAGTTTCTGTCGCTTTCCTGTATATATTTTCTAAAATATTTGTGTTTCTTCGAATGAGGTAATTTGGCTGCCCTCAAAGAAAGCAGTGATTGCGTAATAGTTAGGTCTAGAGTGAATATTGGTGAGTGATCTCTCGGGTCAGATGGTGATCGAACGTAAATAAGCCCATCCTCGATGACACCTTGACATATATAATTAACGAGTTATTTATTGAAATTTTGACTGTACTAACACATAAAAATTATAATTTAATCAACATAAACATTATGTCCGATCATTTCAAACATCTAAATCAAATTACCTGATGCTACCTGTAATCGGAAACGGAGACAGGTGAGCGCGGTCGAATTAGCAGTCAGCCATGGATCACCTTATTAATTTTCTGCGTATTGATTTCTGTCAAAATTATCCGCTCGGATGCCTCAACAAATATGTCGTGCGACGCGGAAAATATCGTCTTCTCACCGGCCGTGTCGGAAGAACCAGAATTCAATTTAAAAAGTGAACAAGTTACCGACTTGAATAATTCATCTCAAGATGTCGGACCTCACGCATATTTTCGTATGTGAGATTTATTTCTTTTCCCACCACGATGCCCAATAGGGAAACAGATGTTGAATTTTATTCGGGACAATTTACCGATGTCTCTCGGACTTAATTTCACGTGAAATTCTTAAAATAACTCGGGCGAGCCATAAAAAAGTCGTTGCTTGGGAGTAAAAATTGGTGTTTCGTTGAGAAGCAAGACTATAGAAATGAACACAAAATTTCATGAGGAATTCTATTACTGCAAACACTTCTTATACACTCCATAATTGAACTACTCATCTCGACTCGACGCCACTTTTACCAACCAAATCCCCATCAGTAAATATTGATTGTATATCAATTCCTCAATTTTAACTTGCCAATTTATATGAAACAAAACACAAATTTTGTGAGGATTATTCACATCTATGCGATTCAATTCTTTTTCGGTTCGTGTTTATTTGCTCTAAACATGTTTGAAAACCAGGTACGAAACGTTTATTCGGTTTCTATTCGATTCCTAATAGACCGAAGTAGGTTTCAAACCGTTTCTATAAGTGTCCAACTCTTTCTTGGAAGTGGAAAGTATACATGCACGGTTCAGTTTCTCTTTTGATCTGATAGCGAATATGTCTATGTACCTACTTATTTTTTTCATTAGTTTTTGAAAATAGCTATGTTTAGAATAAGTAGTAATGCACTGACGGCTATTATTTAAATTTTGACATAATCAAAAAAGTTGTCTTATTTCTTTATTACCTTCAGAAAAATGGTATGGAATGTTTTTTAAAAGTGACAATAGGATGATCCCAAATAATTCTAGCACTTGTTTTTTTAAATGTTCTATTTGAAAACCATGCCATCTTCTTTACTTCCCTATATTCACTATTCAATAAAACGCCTTATGTATCGTAATGAAACATAAAACATTATATGAACAGTATGAAGGACATGTACGTTTGAAAGGATTCCATTTGGTTCGGTTGGCCTAATCGAATAAAATCGCATACGTGTGAAACAGTCCTTAATGTATCTTAGTTCTTATGGAACCATAAAAACCTCTTATGGATCCATAAAAACAACTGTTAAATAACCCTAGAGATAAGATGATGGAAATTTGATAGTCTGGAATTGAGTGTTAAGAATTGTGAGGTTAAGAATTATATTGGTCACTCTGAACAAAGTAATACAACACACTTAAAAGAACACGTGACATAAATGTGATTCCAATAGCAAGAAAAGTATAAAGTGGTTTGGAAAGCAGCCATACTATGATTGACAATTACTTAAAATTGTTGGGATCAGTACATACCAATAATAATAACATTACTTCACGGAATTATTACAACATACAGAGACATAAATGAATTATTTAAATATATGTGAAACATGTCACAAAAGGATAGACCTATTCATAGTTGAAGTGGAAACTCACAAATATATTTGGATGAGACCAGGTGAACGAAAAATTTTCCTTCTTAATAAAAAAACGCATATAGGTATATATGCCGGAATATATCATTTTTGATGAACTTAAATTTTGTTTCATGGATTAATATTGCGAATTTTGCTGGCTATAAAGAATCAGTCCTTCTCAGCTTGATGAACAAAGCGAATAAAGGAATCCTAAGTAACCTTAGTAAATATATAAATACTACGCATACATCATTTTTTTTTCAATAAAACCGTTTGACATAATTTTTTTCAACTCATTTTATTAAATCCAGCTTTGATGTCTGTGTAAAAATCCTTTTCGTCAAACTTTATCAAACCGGTTTGTCAACGATGAATCTTTTGAAAACAGGATAAGCATCATTAAACCAGATTTATTGAGCGGTGTAATAATTCAATGACATGAAGATCTCCTAGAGCATCAGAAAGTGCTTATCCGCATAGGAAAGCCCAAGTACTGAATGAAATTAGACAGAAAAACGTAGGTTGATCAAATACTGTTACATTAGATGGAACCTATGCAAGAAAACTGACAAACATATGAAAACACATCTTAGAACATTAAATTGCTATAAATATTGTTGCTGTCATTGAAGGAAAAATAAAGTTATTTTCTCAAATACTTCCCAGAAAGTGTATTGTTATAACAATGGATGTTATATGCTAGTTCAAACGTAGTATGAACACAGGTTTCACCAACTAAGTTAGTGTCATCCAAAGACTGTATAGTCAGTATACATCATCTTCCCACTTGTATTGGAAAAACAAGCGACAAAAAAAAATGTTTGATGAGTAAATATTACTATTTTTCAATAATAACCTCTTTACCGATGTAATTAGAACGTCCCTTGCATGAGGTGACTTCCAGAAAGTAATTATTTTTTTAGCCGTAGCTGGCGCTGGTCAGGCCCTATCCCCCAAAGCCCCGATCATTCGGGAAGGCGCGCCAGCATTATCAATCAACGCCCACTCTCCACATCGTGGGTAAGTAATCATTGGCTCCGAGAATCATGTGCCCTGAGCACGTGCAGTGAGCCAAGAATGACAGCCTTCTACATCTGTCCTGCTAAGATTTCTTACTGCGACTAACCGGTATGATTTTAAGATTCGAGGGTAGAGAGGGCATCATTTCACCAAGGACTCCATTAATCAGAACAATCATCTTGACAGGGTGGTCTGGATAGAGTATGCGGAGTCCGTTTTCCCTCCTCTTTTCGTACGATATTAGTCTCGGCAGGATCTGAAAACTCCACGACAAATATCGTCTTGCTTATAACTTGTATGAGCCTGAGAGTGGGGAACGAATAGTTCCAATAAATTCGGCACTTTTCGTTTCCCACAACGGATTCAATATTCCCCGGAGAGGAGGGCAACACCGGTGTCTCGTCAATACCGTAAGAATGCCGTAGATGGTAATATAGCAATCTTAGGGCCGCGTTATGTCGATGGATATTATTATTATCATCATTATCATTGCTGTTGTTGTTCATTGTATACTGAATACGTAAATATATTTTCCATAAATATGTCATACCCGTTTATCACTGTTAAGAACATATCCCTTTCATATCTGTTTGGCGCTCATAATTTCTGCATAGTTATTTTCTAGCGTACAGAATCTTCCGTGGATAACAATCACTCACAATACCTTTTATACATTCAACGAATAGATATGGGCGTATTTCTAACCGCGTGGGAAATTTGTCAAAGTTCTTAACACCTTCGAGGTGTTAAATGATGGGTAAACAGAATTAAACGCTATGATAAAGAGGACCGTTCAAGCATAACTAAATTGTTTTAGTTCAGGAGCCGGGTGATGATTCACCGGCATAGAGTGAAGCGGATGAAACGCTCGAAAAACTTCTTCAAATCTTCGCTTTCATTTGGTAAAAAGTTTTGTGAATATTTCTTCAATGTGTCTCGAAGACGTGTCAGAGAATTGAGTCAATCCTACAGGATATTGAAAAAAATATTTTCGTAATAATAAATCTTTTGAAAAATGGGTCATATCTTGTTCCATATCGACTCACAGATTGAATTAGTAAGGACGTGCTATAACAATAAGAATTCTTCAAATTTTATTACTTAGTGAGTATCTACGAGTTCTTGATGCTAAATCATGCTCGTTTCATATTATATGGTTTTATCAGGTTAGGTCCAAAGTGCGTGGGTTTATTCAACCCTCCACCGCAACCCGCAAGGGTTTATTATGGCTCACTCCTATTCACACTCAACAAAATGAACCCAGCTTCTTAACGAAGCCGATTAGCTTGTGAGTGATCTTTCAGGTCAGATGGTAAGAATACGACTCTCCCGAAGTCTAAAAACCTGATTCGGTCTCCAGCTGGGCAGACACAAAGTATTGGCTCTGCTGTTTCATCATTTTCCAAACAGGGGCGTCAAACACTGCCTTCCGACAGTCCGAGTCTCTGCATATGATGAATCAAATGACAGTGAGCTGTAAGAAGGGCTGTTAGACATCGTAGTTCATCCCTACTATAGTCCAACAATTGATTGGTATCAATTTTCGAAGGGTGAATAAACACTTTGGAGTGAGCCAAACAAGATTCTGCCAGAAGTCCATAAATTTCTTGTCATCTAGGTGTTCAATCTAAAAATATAACCGTTTCAATTATTGTTTACATTTTTCATGAGTTTTTTGCCATAACCTGAACACTTTCAAGTCATTTGCAAACTTCATACAACTAAACAAATACAGTCTTCAAAAAAGAAGACACACATATTTCTCTTCGGTTTTGATGGAATCAAAATTTTATTTCTTATCAGTTTTGATGGAATCGAAATTTTGTTTCAATTCTGAATAAACTTCTTTTCTGTAGCAACATGATGTTTTTCTGTAGCAACATGATGTTTTTCTGTAGCAACATGATGTTTTTCTGTAGCAACATGATGTTTTTCTGTAGCAACATGATGTTTATAGACACTCATAGTTTCATCCCAGGCCCACTTTGGATTAAGGTTTGGTCGAACATGTGAAAGAAATTATTTGGGTATACAAGCAACTCAGTCACGTGGTTCATTATCAGTGTTTTCCCGAGATAGGAATCGCATGTTGAAAGGTAAGACCTTGGTGATCCTCAGCTCGCACAAGTTTCAACTTCTCAGGGTTGTTGTTCGCAGGAGGCGACAGCTGGTTAAGACTGGTTTACAAGTTTCAAAAGTTTTTTTAACAGATCGTATAATGTGAAAAGATGTCTTGTTTTTGAAAGTAGCCTCCAAAAGAATTTAATGATACGAAAGTTTACCGTTATATCAAAATCATATTACATGAGCATTAGAATTTACAACTCTCTATTATTTGACATATGAGACGAAAAAAAATAAATAAAAATTTCAATATTAAAAATATTAAGATCACTAGTACTGTTTTCAGATGATACAGTTGAGAAAGGAAATGTAATCGATCAAACTGAAAAAATAAAACAAAAAATTTTTATTAAATGGAAAAAATACAAGAATGCTAAATTGTAAAGAAAACAAATTATTGTTTAAATTGAAGGGAGTTTGCTTTTAAGAGAGATTATATTCTGGGAAAGAAAGGTTTTGGTTTGCTCCATTCTCCATCTTTATACATCTGAAATGTCGGATGTCCACCAGTGAAGATGACAGTTTTCCATGTCACTGAAATTATACCTCTTTCAATTAGTATATTGTGTAGCAATCCTGTGAATGATATCTGATTCAATTCCCTAACGGATGTTTGGAATAGAAACTGAATTGAGAAAAGAGATTTTTTTTTAGAAAGCCGAAAACTTTCCCACAAATTATTGTGTTTTGAAATGAAACTGATTTGATACTCGTAAATGGGTTCAAGAATGGGTTTAACAATTAATGAAATAACAACAATATACAAACAATAAAGTTAGACAAAGATGAATTAAAATAAAATAATGAAAACCTACAGAAATTGATTTCAGGTAACCTATAATCACTGCTTGCAAAAAACAAAACAGTTCTTTTTTCCTATACATCATAACTCATTTATTCCGAAGCAGTTAACATTATGTAAAACCAAGTTCATCATTGAGAGAAAGAGAGAGAGAGAGAAAAAAAGTAAGTAAGGTATCGAATAACAATCAGATTGTCAGAAATGGTTTTTCAGAAATTTACAATGAAATAGCTCATGCCTAAATGGATTTAGTGATTAAAATGAATTTCAATGTGGAACTTAGATTTGTTAAAAGAATATGTGATTTCACTGGTGCTGTAAAATGATGTAATATATTCGTAATCAATAATATCTCAATAACATTCTTTCCATGAAACTTATCTTCATTTAGATACTCACTTTCACAATTTTTCTCCAAAATGTTACAAAAATTATTTATTTTAATTGTGGTTTCCATTCTCAGCACGATGACCTCAAGTATTCTTCTATAATATTCGAATATTTAACAGTCTTAATTGCAACAAGTTAAGCTTTATATTCTTCACAATATTTCATCATTACTTCCATACTCTTAGCCAAACTCTTGCTTTCCGTCAAGTGAGCAAACAAATGAAATAAATTTCCGGCCTCAATTCATGTTATACCTATCGAATGTACACGATAATTGAATATAAATAATAATTAAACAAATTCGATGATGCATATTTCATGAGGAAACCAACCGAGTCACTCATTACAATAGAAAACCAACGCGGAGTTGTACAAATAAATCAATAATTACTAAACAGAAGCTACAAATTCCTTACAATATCAGATCGTACTTTTTTTTATTTCGCTCTTTAGCCAGTCTCGTTATAGAGCCTGATCGAAAGCCGACAAGCAACAAGAAGCTTTCGAATAATCGCCTCCATAGGCGTACAACATAATTTCAAAGGGGTAAAAATCAGATATTTTTGAATAATTATCAATGACCTAAAGGATGTAAAGGAATCAGATTATCAATCATTAGTGTAAGTGTTCTACCAGATCTTCGACTTCTTCTGCAAATATTGGAACATTATGCAAACAGTTTCACATTCCGCTCTGACTCTTTATTTAAAAAAAAATCTATAACTGTAACCAGTTGTTATTTTTGGAGAAATTTTCAAAACTTCTAAACATCCATTTTTGGGGAAATTTCAATAGAAAAATCTCCAATTTCTAAAATATAGATTCATTCATGACTAGTTTCAACAAAATGCGCCCTAATTCACAAAATTCATAGTTTAGACTCATTGAAACAATTTGAAACGAAATCTTGGCCGTTGTGTAGAAGATCAATTTTTATAACTCAACCCCACAAAAATCACTGTAAGGCTTGTAAGAGCGTGATCGCTACATGCAGATATGCTTTATGTTTGATTATTTTGTAAGCAAAAAATTTTTCTTAAAAGACAAATGTAGAAAATGCTAGAAAAATGACAACCTATCGTGTTATGAATATATAAATTCAATGACGTCAAAAGTATCTATAAAGTATCTATGGCGTGCTTCCAAATATGAATATTTTTGAACATTTTCATAAGATAAATTATCATTTACAAACACTGTGTAAAGTACCACCGTGTCTATGCCAAAAAGCATTTATGAATGTCGTATAATCTTTCAACTGCGCTCTAAAGAATTTGTTATAGAAATTGTTTACAATACGGTATTGCATGAGGCCTTTTAGAGACATGCACACTAGGGTTACTATGATCTGTAGTATACGATTTTATCTCCAACTAGAATCAGTTTTACTTAATGATTTTACCTGAAGAATTTACCTTCTTGTACAATCCAAAGGTTTTTGAAAGGTTATTTAAGATATCTAAAATGCATTTTATAATTCTTTGTCAATTCAATTGTATGAAAAATCAATAACGCCGCATTATTTGTAAATTGCATTCTGAAGATATGAATTTACCGAATGAAAATGCTGAAACTGCACTCATATTACTAATGATTTTGATATGAGTATTTATATGCATATCATTTTGATATGCATTTTTAAAATGCTCGGTTTCAGTCACAAAATTGTACCATTATTTCCTTCGTAGATTATCTGTTCCGTGTACAAATAGTAAGCAGAGTGAACTGGTACCAAAAAAAACTAATTATACTTTATTGCATATTATACCGATATTTCAAAATTTATATCAGCCGTTTTAGTCAAGAAGACTTTCCCCGAACACTAATGAACTGATATAACATTTTACTATTTAATTACAAAATATTGTTGCCGTAAACCACGTGGTTAGTACAAAAGGATACGCATTTAATTTGGCTAAGAAGCTTATGAAACAAAATATTGTTTTAAAGGAATAAATGAATTTTGTCCAGATAAAAAAATAAAATGATTAATGATGAATTTCGTTCCTATACACATTTTGCAAAGTGGCACTATACTTGGGATATGTGTGCATATGACATTCTCGTATTTGGAAAATGTACTAGAGCAACGATAGATTATTCTGGAGAGATCTAAAACACAAGCAGAATATACCAAAGAAGATGGACAAAAAAGAGAATACAGTTGACATATATTTACGAATGAATGAGTAATTTTTTTGAAATCCTTGAAAAACTCTCCCTAGAATTAAACTAAAACTGTTTCATGGAAAATGGCCCAAATATTTGTCTGTTAATTAATAATGATGACTACAGATAGTTATTTCTTTTAAAAATATATAAGAGAACGATGAAAATAGCAACAGCTTGATTTGAGAACTCGATAGTCATCTGAAAGAAGCCCTTAGGGGGTGGCTATTACTTTGATAGCTGAATAGTTTTTGAGCAAGTCTTTTGCCGAGAAAGGAATGATATGACCCGGTTCCTTGGAATTCTTTAGCACCTCAGTTTCGGCTAAACGAGAGATATGTAGGTTAGTTTTGAACATGAAAAAATTAAACATGGTGAGTCAACGATTTGATGAAATAAAAACCAATAAAACATGCTAATCGCAAATATAGTGTGAATTTTAAAAAAGAAAAAGAACCTTGTGGTCCTCGTCACCAAACGTCAGTCAATAGAAGGATTTTTAAAAATAGAAGGAATAAGTAATGTGATGAAGTTTCATCAATAAATCAATAAGCAGTACACACTCTTACGTTCGAACTAATATATTGAATTCCATGAAGGTCAGTTTTGTATAGAAATGCAAGATTGGAACCCTAGAGACATTTCATTTCAGGCTCAATTTATTATCAATGTGAGACAGAGATCTTAAACGATCAAGTATTTAGAAGGCAAAATTCATCTCATTTCTAAGAAACCAAAGTTGAATAATATTTTGGACGTTCCTCATAAAAATATGTGAGATTTTCAAATCGACGTATTTCTAACAAATGGATAGGAAATCAAGAAGTGATTTTATTGCCAGAAAGGTATCCAGATCTCACTCCATTTGACATTTTCCTTTTTAATTTTAAGGTCTCGACAGAAGTTACACCAGCTGGAGCAATCAATATTTACTCATATATTACACGAGGTTATTGGCCCACATAGCTATATTTAACATATAACAAAATTAACATACGCACTTTGAACATTTCATACTAGATATTATTAATATCTTCATGTGAAATCAGGTTGTGCGACAGTTGTAAAATTTGCCACAGGATTATTTTATAGAAAATTGGAACATAGACTTCAAAAGTAACAACTACTTCAACAAAATTGGTACAATTTGATTACGTAGAACTCGCGAGAATAATATTTTCCTAATGATAAAAGGAAGTTAGATTCAACTATACACGAAAGTCACTAGAAAATTATTTGAGTATTAATGAGATTCAATCATCTTGCAAAGGACTGGTTGGTATGAGTATAATTGCTGAAGGATCGGAGAAGATAAGTATATGTATATATTGCACATATTTAGCACGATGAAAACTATACTAGTATACCCAAATCTTTTTAGACAATGAAGTTGAACGTTTCAAAAAACAACGAATGACACAACTCTCAAAAGTCGAAACTTGTGCGAGCTAAGAACCAACGAGGTCTTAACTTTTAACGTGTGATTCCTAACATAGAAACTTTCAAATATTTGCAATTTTGATATAAAATACTATTATCATCCTTCACTAAATGATAGGCGGCATTCCCGATGAAACATATCAAGTGGTGAAAAGTGAAAAACTGAAACAATAAGTTTTTACAATTCCAAAGCTTCAATTGATGATACACGAACTACTTCCTTAGGTAGATGAATGGAAACAAGGTTGACAACACAATTTTAACAATTTTTAATCTATCATCTCTCACCTTGGTGATAAGCAAGTATTCCAATCTGGCACAACATACTCATGGATTGGTGATAGGTATGTAGCTTTGTAAATTTTGGTTGGAAGTTTGGTGATACATATTCAGATATATGTAAGATATATGATTGAATTTCATTAAATGTTTTTCAGTTGTTCAAGAAAAACTACTGAAATCTTTTTTACAATTGCAAAAATTTGTATTATTTCGTTCATCAACATGAACCAATTGCCAAGGTCACTCTTGCTTTACTTTCCAGACAAATACAATAGATAAAGAGTACTATGATATTGGTAACGAAATAACTTTATTTTTTGAACTTTTTATACAAATCCAAAGAGAGGAAGATAAAACCAAATAAGACTTTCGAGTGCAATTGAAGATCATCACTCACAGTCAAATTATTCTAAGATTCATTTCATTTTCTTCCAGTCTGTCAAAACCGAATTATAAAAGATAATGAAATGTACCTATCGGGGATACCATATTGAAAATTGCTCCAAGTACATTACCACACACACTTGTACTTGAAGTGTAGTTAATAACGAAATTTGTTCATGTTATATAGAATATGACTTGTACAAGTTTTAATAGTTATATCTGTTATATCTCACTATATCTCAGAAATGGTGATTAGTATGAAACAAATAGAGCAATATCTGCATGATCTAAACCTATCATCAGACCTATTTTTACCTCAGAATATTGATAAACTTTTGAGCAAAAGATTTATAATGATTACTGAGGTTGTGCAACCAGAAACGAAAACAAAACAGAAGAAACATCCGATGATGTCATAATTCATGCGAAAGAAATTGGATAGAAATCATAAACCCAGAGAGGAAATCAACGTACCCGTACGACTCCTTAAAGTCGGTTCTTCTCAGTATCTCTGATGCATGATAATACCGTCTTTTGAAGAACCGTAAATTCATCGACAAGAGAATAAAGATACACCCACAGAGATACGTGTGGAAAAGAAGGTCAAAACCCTTCCACATATCAAGACTGCATTTCTTGCTGCCTTCGAAAAAAATGTCGACAAGCGCCCATGCTGCGGACAACAAGAAGCTTTCGAATGATCGGTTCGGCAGCCGCAGATTGAAGAGCCTAAATAAAGAACCTCCCTTCGTATATCTAACGTAATATCGGGACGTGTCGAAAAATGCGGCTGTAATAAATCTACGCTCTTTAATCGGCTTGGCACATCGACGAAATCGAATTTCTTTGCGCTGAGTTGAATTGGCGATCATGAGAAAGAGACTACCAACGAAAGGAAATTCCTCGCCGGGTATTCTTTCACATCAAATGCGTGTATCTGCTGCTGATTCGTTTCATATGTCACTTGGATGGTGTGTAGTTACAGTTCAGAGTAACGCGAGGCGTCCTGAAAGTGGAGGAAGCGTCAAATTGCTTCCTTTACGCAGAAATACATGGAATGTTTTGATTGAATTGGAAAACAGTACATCAGTATATCAATGTATGAAATGTTGAAGATTATATACGGGGTATTTTTTCAATAAGGTATTTTTGACGCAAATACTTTGTGTAAGCATGAGTTTTTTACGAATAATTTTTGAAATGATGTCAATAAATGGAAGCTCTGACTTATAGAGAACACTTCCTGAGTGACTACTTTCATTAGAAAAGTTTTATTATATACTTATTTCATATTTTGGGGCACATCGACGAAATTAAATTTCTTTGCACAGCCTTGAACTGGCGATCATGAGAAAGACACTACCAACAAAAGGACCTACTTTGTTGGGTATTCTTTCACATCAAATGCGTGTATCTGGTGCTGATTTGTTTCACTTGGAAGATGTGTACATACAGCTTGTAGTGACGCGAACGTCCTGGAAGTGGGGGAGGCGTCAGAATGCTTTCTCTACGCCGACTATTCAGAAATACATGAAATATTTTGATTGGATTACAAAACGCGGACTAGTTGACAGCAAGGTTGATGATAATCAATCTGTACTTAAATGAGACGTCATTAGTTATCGAAATATCAGTAGATGAATTGTTTTTAGATTATATATGACCATGGGTTTTACGAATAATTTTTGAAATAATTTTGAAACATGGACGTTCTGATTTATAGAGGACGTATAACCAATATGTCTTTTTCACGTTTGAGCTTCTTTTCGTAGATATACTTGTTTCATTTTTTATAACATTTTTTATAACATTTACGCAAACAAGTTGATCTGGTCGAAAGTCGCGACGGACCACTGTTTTCGAAATATTCTAACTTGAAATAATCGAAGTTCACAGAAACTGAAACACTTTTGTAAAATAAGTTTCGTAATAAATATAAAAATACTTCAAACATATTTTTTTTACAACAATAAACAACGGTACGCATCCAATTTTCTTCTCCTTGAATCATTAATACTTTGGAAAATTCTACAGGAATGCATATTTCGATTTCCCAGTTCATGTTCATTTTGGAAATGTTGGATGAACTGAGGGTTTGGAACATCTCCAAAGGAAGTACTCCAAGCTGTTGATGTTTGGTAACTTAGCCAATGGTATGTAAAAATTCACTGGCTTGAAAGCAGATGAAAGTTATCAACGTTCACCTCATTCAATACCTGAGTCAAATAATTATATTCGATCTAGACCAAACTGCGTTGAACTTAGTAAATCAATTTGTTCCATTCAAGTAATATGTTGATTTTCAACAATTTCTCAAAACACTCAACAATAAAACTAGTTGGACTTCATACACCAGTCGCAGTTAAATAAAAATGAATGATTAAAATTCGCGATTTTTTTAACAGGCTACATACATTAACGAATTCAAATTTCTTTGCGCTGATTTAAATTGACAATGCTAAGAAGCTTCTAACGAAAAGAAATTTTCCGTGGCATAAGTCAAATCCAGATGGTGTTGAGAGGTTGGAAAAACCAATAGGACGAACCCCATTGTAATCGCTATTGCAGAACTATTAATGAAAAGAAAGGTAACTGAAGCTAAATTTCATCCCTCTTTCATTATTAGTTCTTTCAGTTATCGAGTATTTTGTTATTGAGCTGTCCCAGATACTTACTTCTCATGCTATTTGATTAATATTACATAGAATAGATGGAGGGTATCTGAAATTGTCCTCGTCAAAGGGACGGTGTGGAAGGGACGTTAGTGGGACTGAGTAAGGCCGTGTGGCTCAAACATGTGACTCAAAGTATATGTGCCCAATGCTGGAAGTCCTGAAGCATCCAAAAGAAGGATATTGTCATATGTAGTTCACTTCCAGATATTATTTGGCGCTCGGGTATGGTAGGCCATACTACACAGTAGACAGTTGGTTCAGAAACTCACGACTATAGAGCAATTTGTGCTGAATCAGCATGTGTCAATGTGGGCCTCACTCCAATATAATTTCAAATAATGAAAAGAAGGAAACAATACGACCAGAGTACTAGCCAGATAAAGTAGTATATGTAGTTGAGAAGTCAAATGGGTGAATGGCATTCATGGTAGATGGAACTGATTTCAAATATAGAGAGCTGTCTAATACCTCCTTATGGAGAAGTACACCGTGATATCGCGAACTGCACATATTGTGGTGCTGAGAACAACGTAGAGCACACCCTTTTATGTATCGTACTCAATGGGACGGAACACGTTGAGCAGGCTAACGAGAAAGTGGTAGAGACTTCAATGTGGAACATATGATAAAAGATCTGAAACCAGGAGAAAACACGTGGAACTGTGCTTACAGGACAATGAAGACATTATCGAAAGTGAAGAAAAACACGGAAGATCATGATAAAAATAAATCATTTTGGAATACCATAGCCCACATACCGAAGGAAAGCCTAAGCGGTTTCCGGTATATGGTGCATTGCAAGGGAGGAGGGGTTTCAGTCGGAAAAAATCCGGCACTACGTCTTATGCAAGATTTACCTTCCTCCTTAAAAATAGATGAATAAGTGGAAATATGAATGGATTGATAGATAAATAGATGAATAGATTGATAAATGGATAGAGAGCGTGGCAGCTTGATGATTTCATTGGCGTATTCTTTCGAAACAAACCAATCCAATTCCTTTAAAACAATATCTCTAAATGGGCGTTTTGAAATACCATCTAATGAGTTCATAGGTATTGAACGTTGAATATTGCTGGTAATGAACATAAGTGCCCTAAATGAAATATCTTGCTAAGGAGTACAAAAAGATATTCAGTGAGTTTTGTCCTCCACAATACAATTAATATGTTTTTAGATATTTCATTTGGATACTTTGGATGGCGCTTCCTTTAAAACTGCCAATTTTTATGAAAAAAGGCTTTTTGACTTTCTATTTCTCCATAATTATAATTAAACAAAATTGAGGAAAACTTCCCAAGAAAGGGAAGGAAGGAAATAACCAAAACCAACACTGTTTATGAAGACATGTAGAGTATACACAGGAGTTTCCCACGTGTTTATACGAAGAGGGAGAAGTATAAAGTCAGAAAGCATTTTTTTCCCTTCAAAACTAACGTCTCCTGAAAAAACATTTTTTTGTCAATTAAAATATAAACAAGGGACTGTAACAAAATCTCCTGCACATCTCATTCGAACACACTCTCTCGGTGCACTTAAACAGTTGCATGTGAACATTCCCATATATGTATGATTATTTACTATCCTCGGGATATAATAAACTGGGTGTTTTCGCCAACTGCTTCCGTAAATAATTGTAAAATCGACGTAATCTTAATCGAACCTGTTTTCCTCAAACGTACGGCGTGGAATCTGAAATCGATCGGACAAAAACCTAGACAATATTTTCATATGCAAATGGCGATTGGGTTGGGCACCCGACTAAAGCGATGAAAAATACTTAAACAGAAGGCACGACGGGTAGGTAATATAGGAAACTATCTCCTCGGCAGCCGAGAGCACCATCTCCCGTTATAACCGTATAGATTACGAGCATCTATATCACCTCGGGATGATCATGACAAGCAAATAATAATATTTATTGGCAAAGTCAAAAGTAATTTATCGGGAAAAATACGCTATGTACGAAAATTTCGTAATCGGTTACGCGGCAAGATTTATGGACAAGTATTTGCAACATATTAAATTGCGTAGCTTGCAGGTAGCTTATAATGGAAACGTTAACCAACAAAATACTCGAATTTATGAGCAGCAAATGAATCCGTGTAAATTAACGATATACGCCACAGGGACGTACCTACTCTCCGAACACATTATAATCCGCACCGTGGATAACACACCCATTAGAAGAAACATCAACTTCAGAGTCAGTCACACGGCATTACATACGTTAAACCCGATATCATGAATTTGGCTCTGTCTGAAAAAATGTATGTAACTATGAAGGTGTCGTAAATCCAGATTTATCTTCAATTCTATCCAAGTGGATTTTTGTGAGAAAACTTTTTCTATGAAAAATAACAAGAGAGAGTTAGCAAACAGCAGAAGTGTGTATAAGAGTTTTCGAAATACAAATCGGAAAGAGACGACCATTTACAGTAATTATTCCAACTAACTAGCTATTGGATAACATTCCCAATATTGCTAATGTAGGTACCTTTTACAAAAACATTTTATATATACTATTTACAAACAACGCACATCTGAAAAACTGAATTCGAAGACGTTTTCCAAAATGTTTCCTACTGAATCTGAAATCTGTTTTTCCGTTAATCAGCTGTCGCCCCCATAGGAACGGCAACTCTCAGAAGTTGAGAAACTTGTGCGAGCTAAGGACTAACTAGGTCTTACCTTTCAACGTGTGATTCCTATCATGGTAGAAG
>WOGP01001205.1:0-13384 GCA_015342065.1 Leptinotarsa undecemlineata | reverse complement strand
CAAAACAAATACATCTATATGAACACTGAATTATTATTATTATATCTTTTTTTTGTATCAAGATGGGAGTAGTAGAAAGCCAAAAACTTTCTTCCCCAAAAAAGAACGTAATTAAACATAATTAAAAATATTCTTTGATCGAACGAATCATCTCAATGGATTGCTCTAGTTCAAGTAATCTATTCTATATATAATAACGGATTTGGATAATATTCAAAATATGGGTATTTAAGAAGATTTCGAATGTCTTTTTCAAATGAATTAAATTTATTTTTTCTAAAATCGTGTTGACTTTCATTCCTTGTAAGAATTGTTTTAGAGCAAATGCGTCTTTCAAAGCTCCGACTTCAGAAAGTATACCGAAGTTATTAATGTTGAAGTGAGATACACTGTATATACAGGTTAAAAAATATCACCTCGATGCAAAGAAATAATAGTACGATAAAGTACCCTGGTTCATTAATTATTCCAGTAATAAAATTAATTAAATTAGGAAATGGTGGTCAACTTTAATTGGCTGGATTCCTCCATTTGCATATTAGTAACCAATAGAAACGAGCAACATATTGATTATTTGACACTAATCCCCATTAAAATTTAAATATTCATCTAACGCTTAACGATATCAGTCAACCTGTTTCAAGCAATTCAAATATAGGTCTGGTAACAATATGCTTTTTCGTAAAAACTGAATATTCACTAACAATTTATATAATACTTTTCAAATTGCAGCAGTAACCTTGGTATTATTTTTTCGTTGCATTCTATTTAAATTTGAAAATCTGAATAATTTGGCTTCCAGTACAACTCATTCAAAAATGAATATTAATGGAACTTATAATTGACAGTTTTATCATCAGGAATTATATTCCTTTTGTGCATTCAATTAAAATGTGAAATTAAGAATTCATACTGAATTATATCGATAGCGTTCAGTTTCAAAGCGAAATTTTTAAAATAATGGGATTGCACAAATGTTAATCCATTGAGCTTGGTGTACCAGAAATATATGTTAAGATTATGTTCAGAGAGAGAGTCAATTCGAACAGTAAAATATCTTTTTTTTTTGAAAAATTATATCAAACCTAATTCTTGGTTCACTATGTCTTCGAAAAAATACTTTTTATTGAAAAGAAAACACCCACTTGTTCCCCACAATCCACTCAATGCTATCAAATTACAAAAAAATGATTAAATCTGCCAGAACCCTCTTTTGTTCAGATCACACACTGTGGCATATCTCTCCGACACACGCAGAGCATGTTTTATGTTCTCCTTTGACGTTT
Organism: Leptinotarsa undecemlineata; assembly: GCA_015342065.1. Classification (NCBI taxonomy): domain Eukaryota; kingdom Metazoa; phylum Arthropoda; class Insecta; order Coleoptera; family Chrysomelidae; genus Leptinotarsa; species Leptinotarsa undecemlineata. The sequence goes on along the minus strand of WOGP01001205.1, from coordinate 12,098 downwards.
ATGTTCTTTTTATTAGCTGTTAAGTCGGACAGCTTTGAATGGTTTCTATAAACTAATTTTATTTTATGATCGTATTCTGCTATCTGATTCATTTTTACAAGTATCAGCATGTGTAACACACAAAATCCTCATTTTTTTCACGAATAGGAAAAGCTGTCGCATTAATTGATGGATATTCTTTCTCCAACAAAGATTGTATTATCAATGAGCCAGAGTTATTAATTGCTGTTCATTTCGAATCTACCAATAACATAAAATGATTATTTTAAGGATATGTTCGATAGTTGTAATTAATATTATCAGTATTTTTTCAATATATGTGACTGACAAATCAATATACCACCACATGACTGTTATTTTGCTGTTATATATAGAAATCAGTAACATTTTCGGCTGCTTCATATGCTTTGTATATATTTTTTTAACGCCTAAAATTTCGTATGTTCGTGTGAACCAAAAGTTCTTTAATTTTAATATATGTCTTTGAAATATGTTGAGCTTCCACAATATACTAAACAAATCATTGTACAGGCTTCTCAACATTTTTAAATACGAATATTTGCCCATCAAAATAAATGATTAGACTTTCTTATATAATATGTATTGAAAAATGATGGGATCTGCAAATGGAACAAATTCAGATTATTATCATGAAAGCTCTTTTGCTTCATCATAGATTATTATAAAACATAGCTATAGCGAAACAGTGTTGCCGTTTTGCCCAGTGAAAAAACTTACAATGAAGTGTCGCTTGAATAGAAATCCCGATTTGACGCATGAATTTGTTTTCTGAAACCTGTTCAGGAGAACAGATCTTTTTCAAAAGTTGATGGCAGAACCCTGATTGGGGTACTGAAAGAAATATTGAAAATGTGCATAGGAAAATATCCTGGAAAAGGTAAAATATCAATAATGTCATCATTAAATATGGTCATGAGATTTTCATAAATTGTAGTAAGAAAATAAATATTCATATTTGACTCTAGAAAGTTGTGTGTAGGTTTGGGAGTGAAATACCCCCTATATATCACTTTGTTTCACTTAAGTTACCAAACGAAATGATTTGATAGAAAATGAAAATGGTTTTCGACTAACTGTTGAAAATGAAAGATATACAAGTTAAAAGAAGGTACTTGATCGCAATTAATAAGGTATGAAATGAGTAAATAAAAAAATTTTTAAACTCTAAAAACACTTCGAGTGATAACAGTTTATTTTACTTTCATTTCCAGATAATATGTGGAACTTTATTGATACTTGTTAATTAACAATTTTGTATGATTTGCAGTATTATTTTCACAACGATTAACTACATCACAATTCTTCGAAAAAATCGAATTATAATTACTAATGCCAAAAAAATATGACAAACATCTAACAAAATAGTGCTAAGAAATATTTCATGTGTCATGAAAAGATTGAAGAAAAAATGCAGAAGAAATGAACAGTTTTCAAGTATCGAAAATAAATAAACACCCAGCAATTTCATTGAATAGAAAAACACTCTATTTTAACTAATATCAGATTGATCACCTGCTTTGAAAACACATATCTGGGGCAGCAAACTACCACACCTTGGATGTCTTCGTTGAAAACGTTTCGTGAACCAGTCCCTTCTTCAGTATATTGTTGTGATCATTAAGTTGCAGATTGATTCTTTCAATGTCTGATCCAGCATTAGCTAGGTAAGTAATGTCCAGCGAGAGGAATATTTTCCAGCAAACACTTGCATTGATGCTTATTATTCAAGCATTAGAAATCGCAAAAGAAAATGTTTATCAAAATGAATTTGTTCCATCGCGGCGAGTTTTTCTCTTGCTGTTGAAAGCTACAGTGGCATAAAAAGGGCCTGGATTAGCCCTTTGCCGCGAGCGCCGGGTAATGACATGAGTTATGGCCATCAGAAACATTTACTGGAGGTGGGTTTCGGCTCTGTTCCAGAACGGACATACGTATTTTCAACGAATACCTATATAGCGATATGCATTATTCGACAATGTCACCTGTCGTGATGTTATTAATTACTGAATTATTCCCGGCGAATCGTTGATATTTCGGAGCTGATTTTGTCACTGGGTAGACATTGAGTGATCTATTTCGTTTCTCTAGAGAGTCTAGAGGGTTTTTCAGTGTGGAAAATTCATAGAGGGAGAGAGATTAATGTTGAACTCTCGAATCACTTATACAACATGTTATAAAAAACCAGCTTTAAGGGTTAAAAAGTCATATGATTCGTCAGCTTTCGAAAAAACAAAATATTAAATACCTACTGCAAGTTCTGTTTTCATTATTTGAAGTTGATACTTTTTGTTATTGAACTTTTCATAAAGCGTTGTTGGAAAAAGGTGTATGCAAATCTAATAAATGATATCAGCGAATTGAGATAACACATTATTGAAATCGCGCGAAATGTGAAGTTAAAAACTCATCAAATAATCATTTGAGGTCTTCAATTCATAAATATAGTATATGCAGTGTGTCAATTTTAAAACTATATCTATATCTCACGAACGAAAGCTGATATCCAAAAATGCTTGAAACTGTTTCTAGGATAGTAAGGATGAACCAAAGTAACATGAAAGAGAACTCACCCCCATCAACCCCCTAGACCCCACCCATCAAAACTCAAAAAGTTTTAATTGCAAACCCCTACTTGCGATACATCATTGAAAAGACTATAAAAAATGATATCCAATGGTATAAATAAAATTGTACATGGTGAAGGAATAATTGTGAAACTTTGGCTTGAATGGAATATTTAATGAGGTTTAGGTTGAACTACACATTTATTAAAGATGTCAATTAAGTAGAATTAGGTAAGTTACAAACATAAACATATCGAATATATTGAAGGATTTTAGTACATATATATAAAGTATCAGGAATATCCTCACATTACTTTCATTTCCTTTCTCTTACAATTTCTTACAGCACTTTGAATATTTCTATTTCGGCATATTCCTTCTCTAGAAATATAATATTCCATATCTTCAGAAATAATCTTCCAGTTTTGATACTGGAATTCTTTCAAATAGGTTAGACCCCATATTAGATATAAAGTATTGTAGGAATATCAACTATTTATTCTTTGTATCTATATAATTCAATTTGAATTGAATCGTACTTGAATCGTTTTCTTCTGTCCAGTGGACTAAATTTATGATCCGGCTCGAAGGACCAAAATTATGCCTCAGCTCGCGCAACTGTATTTGTGAGGAACTTGAGTTAAACGGGAAATTCTGAGATAGCTTTTTGTTCACTACAGATTTGGTATTTTTTGTAATTGGTACTTTACATTATTATTATTTATACTCTCAAATTTTCAGTGGTGGGGTAATGAAAAATGAATGATGTGTTCTAGGACATTTTTAGTGTTTCAAATAATTTTTTGAAAATTTCGTTACTCCATGAAATCATATAAATGAGTGGAAGTGGAAGTGGTTCTTCAGGAAACTGGTGTAGATAATATATGACAGTGGTTGAGTTTGTTTAGAACTCTGTATATTTAAAGTTGGAATAATATTACAGTTCAGTTTTAATAATTCCAATGGGCTCAACAAAGCACATTTATAATTTATTTAAATTGAAATGGATATATTTTTAGGAGAGATCAATTTTTAGGAATCAATAGTTTTGGCTTGCTACTTTTGCATATTTATACAAAAAAATGTTGGATTCTTTCAAAGAAAGAAAAGAAGCAATCAATTTCAAAAAAGTAACTTTATACAAACATATGTTAGGAATCACACGTTAAAAGGTAATACCTCGTTAATCCTTAGCTCGAACAAGTTTAGACTTCTGATGGCTGACATTCGTAGGGGTGCGACAGCTCGTTAATGGAAAAAATTTAAACTGATATTTTTTTTAAACAGATGTGTAGATCAGGCAAAGCAGTAACTTTCAGACACACACTGGAAGATAGAGTCCTCCCGAAACAACTACTTACAATAAACATTGAATTATACAAGAGAAAAAGTACTTTTGAAACAACTATTTCAACATGAACATACATGAATTATACAAAAAAATACCTTTTCCTTTTCGAACAATCATTATGGAATTGAATCAGATATCATACACAAGATCGCTAAACAATATGGTACATGAAAAAAGTTAAATTTCACTTACATGGAACACTGTCATCCTCAATGTTGGACATTGTCGGACATTGTCGGTATAAGACACTTGCCTATAGCCTCTTCAACACCAATCTGAATATCACCACAAAATGGAGGACCTAACTCATTCATAAAATTAGGACTGTATGTTACGAAAGAGTTAAATCTACTCATTACATCGAGGACATGAGTGGATTTAATGATGAAGAAGTAGAAAGACGAAAGTTTTTTTTCCTATTTAATTATTACATCATAAAACAATAAGTCGAATACATTTATTTTTCATATTTTTTTATAATAACTTTTAGTAATAACTTCTATATTGACTCAGTATTATTCCATAATAATTCAATAATCTCACTAAATACGATATCAAATGAGATTTATTTATTATTGAATATCCTTTGCCAAACCAATGAATCAATTTTATCCTCAACCGAGTAAACAGATCCCAGTAAACAATATTTCATGTTTCCAAAATATTATTAGGCGTGACTTTCAGTAACTCAAGTCTAGAAATTTTTCAGCATTACATACCCAGTCACCAAAAAATATCAAGAATAATTATTTCTGGATTAATTTTCCTTCGTACAATCACATGCGCTCAAATATCTCGCCAGTGATCAACTCAGTAAGCCACATCTCCATGTAGCTAATTAATTATAGTATCACTAGGGGTTCCGTAAGTCATCGAAGTTAAAGGATACGACCACCCAGTTTTCAGTATTCGACAGACATCCCATCTATCTTGTTTACACACACACATAAGCATTATTATTATTCCCAATCGATGCACAAGTTTACAGCGATCGAAATTATCTGTTTTCCTGTGTGGAGTTTTGCGATAAAATTTCAGTGAAGGCTGTAGACCTGCGAAATCTAGCACTGATAATAAGTTATCTTGAACATGTTTTTTTGCAGGTTACGCATATTTAGTGCAAGGTTGCAGAATATTATTTTTCTAGCAGTAGTTAATGGTTTGAATATGATTTATTTCGAGTGTCCAGGTGGAACTTGTTTTATTTGATCCCGATGAAAAGTCGATACAAAAATCTATGAGGTTCGTAATAATCGCTTTATTGCTAGGAATTGCACGTTGAGGGGTAGACCTCGTTAATCCTTACCTTGCACAAGTTTAGACTTTTGGGGTTTTCGTTCGTGCGGGACGACTACTTATACATTTAGATACTGAAAAATCCCATATAACGAATTTTGAATTTTCTGTTGAAGTCTACTAAAGCTTATAGTTCATCTCTTGATGATGCTAAGAGTGTTTCAGATGATGGGAATGATGGAAAGTCAATATATTTCTTCTTTTTTCATGAAATCAATAGTTCAGGCATTATTAGCGATAAATATTTTGTCAACTTAGCAGCTTAAAGTTTTCACATTATAATTTCAAAAACATTTTCACCTAAAATCAAGTAGAAAGTACTATTCGCTCAAAGTTTGATTAAACTATTCAAGTAATTGGTAACCAACTGTACTTTCAAAGAGGATGCAAAATTGAAATGTCTACCATAAATGTTTGGTCCTCGTATTTATTTGTCAAAACACCTTACAAAGGAACTCGAAGGTTCATACGTTCTCTAGTAACGAGCTTGCTGATGTAAACCAAGATTATCTGGTACCTTATGATGCATAGAAGGTATTTCCACACATAACAAAAAGTTCAATTCATTACGAATGTAAAAGCGATTAAAACGTTATTTACTGCGGTATTTTCAGCTAAAGCAATGCAACAGGAAGGGAGATAACAAAGCAAGAAATAAATTTATTCATTTCAGAAAACTTTAAACTTCACTTCTTGCACACAATGTCCCGATTAAAAAATTCTTCGAAATAATGTTCCGGAGCAATAAGAATTTACGATTTCTAGGACTGTTTACATGATGGGAAAACACAAGAATGCGGAATATTTTATTTATATGTGATGTGAAAAGACATTTGAGGTTAAAACATAAACGTAGAAATACTTTGCATGGTTGAACAAGTATGCAGTTATCAAAATCTTGGTGTAATCTTATCTGGCTTCATATTTCCAGATGCTGAAATTTAAAGAACTCTTTTTTACTAAAGAAGCTTTTGATAATTGAGGGATTGTTTTTTCCAATTTTTTTTCAATATTGTTCATTGTTCCGTTATTTTGATTTATAGTGAATTTCTTGATTTCCTTTTATGGGACACAATTTTTAACAAATAATGGTTGCAGATTGTTATCTTTCAATGTTTCACTAGACAAAATTTTTGGAAGGGAGTATAAGAAATACATTTTGTATCAGCATGTATTTTTTCATATATAACTGACCTTCTGACTCATTATATTTTTGTCTACTGTCCCATTTTGACTTTCCTCAATGTACGACGTGGAAATAGCCTTGCTCTCTAAAACTTGCTGTGATTTATGATCTGTATGTAAAATTGAATAGTGGATATGCTTTTTACTGCCTCAGTTGATTTCTACTACTCCCATTATCTGTGGGTCAATGATTCTGAAAAATTGTTGAACTAATTTACTTTCAATGATATCTTTTTTAGTTGAACTTCAGTACAAAATTTATAGTTGTTTTTTGTTTAAACACCAAACAGAGAAATATTCAACTGTTTTAGTGCAGAATATTGTTCAAATAGTTTAAATACTCACAAAAAGGTTAGTGTTTTTTAAAAGTGATTGCCAATGTTTCATGATGAATTTCATTAGTACTGAACTACGAATCCAATCAGCATCAATCAACTGAAAGAGGAATCATCAAGCCTCTATTAGACCGCGCTTTCCTAAAAAATGATCTTCAACGGAAAGGCTACTCCAAAACAATGTTGGAACAGACTTTGGCGAAAAGACAGCAATAGCCCCGCAAGGAAGAGAAGCCGTCATAACCAAGGCTTGCATTTCCCTACATCAAAGGATTATCGGAAAGGATAGGAAAGATTGGGTCCAATTACAACATCAGAACCTGCTTCAGATCCGGAAACACTATCCTCAGCAGCTTCATGAAAAACAGGCTACCAAACGTGGACTGCGATTCCAAGAATTGCATTTACCGGATACTCTGTGAGTGCGGCAAATCTTATATAGGTCATTGAAAGGTCACATTGCCCAGCACAAGAAACACATATAGCGAAGAAAAACCAGCAAATCAGGAATAGCAGAGCATGTTTGAACTCATCGACATAACATCGAATGGTCCCAAGCTGAGATCATGCACAGAGGAAGGCTGGTTTAGAAGATAATTTATAGAAGCCGCATGCAACAATGTATTCAGCCAAGCTAGCGTAGAGATCAACTCGTCAAGAAAAGTGTTGATACAGTCTGCATATAAATGAGTACGTCACAATAAGTTCCTCATTTGGGCTTGAAGCTTGACAATTAACTCTTCTTTGATGGTCACATAGATGCCAAACAAGGTAGATTGTGTGTTTCACATAGTAAACTAAAATTTTCGTAGACCTGACCTAATGGTAGCAACAGCTGCAACAGAACTGGATGTGGAAAGAGCCCCTGAAATGTTGAACAGTTCATGAGATTACATTACATATTTTGATATTTTTTTAAACAGAGATATACATATGTATGTATACACACATATATACATACATGAACACACACATATATAATGAGGTATCATATTTGCATAATAAAGCAAATACTCATATTGCCAATATCACAAAGACAACTGATACAAATAGTTGAAAGGAAGGAAAACGTGGTGGCACTGGTTTCATAATTATAATTTATATTGAGGGTGGGGTTATTATGCACCCATGATATTCAGTGATAAGTGTATAATTTTCTCACATCAAATAAGTTTGATTCCCTGTATAGTGCTACAGTGGAATACATTTTCTTACAAATGATTCTCAGGATAATATTTTGCATTACCTCTAGATTATGCAACATGCTTTTGCTGACGCCACCCCATATTATAATGCAATCTCCAGAACTGAATATGCGAGTGATATAGCTTGGTATATAGCTTTTTATAATTGAAATTTCTGAGTTGGTAGAATTTATAACATTTACTTAGTCTTTTAACGGTCCGGTCTACATGTTTGTCCCATCGTAGATATTGGTCTACAAATACACCTAGATATTTCACGTTGTTTACTTTATCAAATATAGGACATGTGCATATCATTGGGGTTTAGCAAACAAATTAGTGTATAGTGAGATTATTCTTGGAAGGTTGATCTTAATTGGTGGGGGTAAACGTTACGTATTTACTTTTAGCGATGTTTAGGCTCAAAAGACTTGTGTTTAACCAAGAAAAAACAGATGTTAGTCCCCTTTCAACCTTCTTAAATCCCACTATTGCCTAGAAATGTATCGTCTCCATAAGATATAATGCAGCCTTGGATGTTTTCAAATTTCGAATGTTATTAATCTCTACTGACCTCTGAGGGACGCCCATGATTATATCTGTTGGATCACTTTATTCCGATTTCTGCCAGATAAGTAATTTTCAAAAAGGTTAAGGGTGATTTCTCTTACTCCAATGAATTCTAAACGCCTCAGTGAGATATGAAGATTGACAGTGTCGAAGGCTTTTGCCAAATATGGGACCATTTTTCTATTTTGTAACAGACTACACAGTTGTTTCAGGACGCTTCATAAAAGTGAAATACTCTCGACGAATTCGCTGCGCTCGCTCCGGTGAAGTGAGGCCAGTAATCAAATGAAAGAGCCCGTTGAAATCCCGGCCAAATAAAAACGCTATTTAATTAAAACCGTTTTGATCGATATAAAAAGACATTTAAAAACATACGAGCTTTCCCTACAAAGTGTCGAGCGAACGGTTATCTAGCGTGCCATGCTCACGGCGCACTAGACCCGAACAATAAAAATAGATCATTCGCCAAACACACCTGACAAATGAAACACTGCATCTTTGATTTATTAAGCAATAAATCGGCGATATTTACTATTAGAGAGTAGAAATATCATAAATGCATTTGAAGTTACGTGACAAGAGCGCATATATCCACGTCGCAGGTTCGTCGGGAGACGATTCAGAAAATTTCGGTTATTCAAAGTTGCGGTAAATAGAAATGATTCGAAATGTCGACGATATTTATTTGGCCAGTGAACAGAAAATAATTCGAATTCGTTTTATTGAGCATAGAATATGCGGACGGGTGTGGAGATGGATGATCGTTTTTAAAATTAAATCGGTTAAAGCACTATGGAAAACCACCCAGTTGGAACAAAACATCCAGATTCTGAAATCGATAAAATTCCGAGGTTATACAATTGATATTTTGAGAGTATGTGAATATTACGTTACTATTGATCATTAGGATCTACGTCGTACTTTGAAATTGATTTATTACGAGTGCGTCGATAATGCTTAGGCGAATGTGTTTCTCTTTCTCATCAGTAGTCCTAGGCTGAAAACGACTATCCTTAACGGACAACCTTGAAAGTAAAAGCAATTGCCCTTGATTGTGGAGCCTTCTATTAATCCCATAGATGGCGCTCTTCATAGAGAAAGTTATCATCGCCTTGGGGAAGCTCGTTCATTGTTGACATTCATGGATTGAGTTTTCCGTTGATCCCACAGATGGCGTTTTTTGTAAGGGATAATATATAGCCTTTGGTCTGTATTTCCATGTTGCTGATTGTTCACTGTCCAAAATTACGCCCTTAGTCATCATGTCGTTCTCTTGCCAGCCTTATTACGTTTTCTACTACTGAAACGGTTTAGAATTTACTAATAGAAATGTAACGACTCTTCATTCATTTACGTTGGTCAAAAGAAAAGGCGAAACGTGGGTTTTAGAACATTTGAAATATTGAAAACAGAAAATCAAATGTTTCAAATCATTCGATAGATAATAGACATATTATTACATTTCTACTTTACGAATGACACACAGGCCATTCATATATATGTGAAAAAAAGGTGAATATTGCTGAACGAAAAGAAGAAAACCAGAGTGACATAATAAACCAGATATTTAGCACATTGTCTCAATCTCATAGGTGTTAATATTGATATTATTATTCACTATTTGTAACAAAAAGCATTCATTTCCATTCGTGAACCATCATTAGATTCAAAATATTGAGCAACACGCCTAATGTCAAAAAGTGGCTTATTCAGTGGGGTCAGCGGGGTCAAATATCCAAATTCCGTAGTTGTAGTTGTAGGTACTCTCGTCTACTTTTATTATGTGTACAATTTTTTCAAAAAGTGCTTAGTTTTTGAATTGTGATCGAAAAACTGAAAGCACTGTCATAATTCAAAGTTTTCTTGCTATTTCAGCATCCCAAAAAGCATTTGGATCCGATGTGAAACCTACTTCTGTAGTTTTCCATGAAAACGTTGGATCATTGTAATTGCAGACTTTTGATATAAACAAGAACTCTGACCAGATAAGTTTTGAAAAGCCAAACTGCCAGACTTTTTCAATAATTTTGTTATATTTTGTCGATAGCTCTTCTATTTGAAGCACCTTCATGAGAATTCGAATTGCAATACATTCCTAAATTCCGTTATTTCTAATGCACATTGGAATTTGTTTCATTATAAAAAAACGGAATTTTAGAATTCTGTAAAAACACTAAAAATATCTTCCAATTTGAGAAAACCTGAACATACATCATAGACTTAAAATGAAATTTGAATGTGATGCAATGACATTTATATTTGAGCAAAATTATCAATAATAACCATCTGTTTTAAATAAGGCTTTGTTGTATTTTTTGACCAAATCTATCTGCTATTTGATTTGAAACCATTCTAAGTGCATCTAATATTGTAGCACATTTTTTGATCTTTGTAGGAACCGTCCATGTGTTGCACATTCACTGGACAATACTGTATAATTTTTTTCTAATTGCTTACATAGATCATTTTCCAGGCAATTGTATAGAACTGGGTGATCAGTTATTATTTTTGGCCAAAAAATTATTTTATCTGAATAGAAAGTACTTGATCTTCAACACTCGTCTGCTTTCGAATCACAAGACCGTAAAAATTTAAACAACTGGTGTACTTTCCCGTTACATTTGAACCCTTTGTTAATATTTTATTGTAATAACTATTTCTTGGTCAGTATTATGTTACGTCTTATCAACTAACGTGTTCATAATTGCCCTTTAATAATTTATAATCTGCAATCGTTTCCTCACAAATACCTCCTGAGGAGGTCTACAGGAACTCACATTTATACCCACTTAAGAAAATTATTATAATTGTGTGCAAACTAGGAAATTATTTAAATTTAATGGTTATGATACAGATAACGATACATTTAATATCAAATTGTAAAGGTTTATATTCTCTGTGAGCACATTATCTTTTTAATTTAGATTGTGGATGTAATGTGAGGAAATAATTATTGTAATTAATGTTAAGAAGTCGTGCAATAAAATTATACTAACAGTGTTTGTGTTATTAATCTACTGAACTGTTCCTTATATTCTCATGAATTGAAGTGAATGTAGTTGTTACAGTTTAACTTTTGGCAACATATCAAATGTAACTTGGCCAAATTCTTGAAACCATTCCATTTTGAAAACCATAATGTATGTGAATTGTGAAATAGGAAGTTTCAATGTCTTCTAATTTGAATTTAGTCTTTATTCACTGATTTGCAAAATGTTATGATAGTGATTAATGAATTAAGTTGAAAATATGACGAATCGATTAGTTAGTTCAAAAATGATAAATTAGATGCAAACACCTAGTGTGATTTGCAAATATTTGTCAAAAAAATTCGAAAACTTTCTAATGCGACAGATTTCGATGAAGAAAACTTTTCTGGCATTCCACTTTTCTGTTAATTCATAGAGTGGAAAACTTAAAAGCAATAAGCTATTAATAAAAAAATTTCACAATTATTTGTAGGTCAAGTATACCGGGTGTCCCAGAGCTTTTAGGCCAGCAGATATCTCAGTTACCTGCAGAACAAAAATTAAAACAAAAATATGTATCATAGGAGAACACAAGCACTTTCATGCAGCATAGCAAAATCCAC